>PVHY01002866.1:0-117984 GCA_004024945.1 Uropsilus gracilis | reverse complement strand
TCTCTTGTCAGTTTGTTAGTTTGAATTTCTTTTGTCCTTTTGTTTCCTTTCTCTATATCCCACATGTAAGTAAGGCCATTTGATATTTCTTTTTTTCCTTTCTGGCTTATTTCTGCTAACATAATTCCTTCTAGCTCCACCCGTGTTGCCACAAATGACATGTTTGTCCTTTTGATTGCTGAATAGTATTCCATTTTGAATCCATTTGTCTGTTTTGGGACATTTGTGCTGTTTCCATATCTTGGCTATTGTCAGTAATACTGCAATAAACAAAGGAGTGCAGAGTTCCTTTTCAATAAATGTTTTGGTGTCCTTTATAGGTGATATTTAGATGGGACTTCAAAATTTAAACTTTGGAAGTCATTCTAGACTGAGTTATAACTTTAAGTTTGTTGATGTAATAAATGTATTTTGCATGTAAGAATGAGGTGAACTTTGGTAAGTCAGGGACAGAATATTATGGATTTAATGCTTCCTTTTCCTCCAAGTAATATGTTGAAATCCTAACAAGATAATTATCCCCACCCCCTGTACAGTTACAACCTGGCAACACTGTGTGTGTACACATGTGATCAACAACCTGCAAGAGCAGAAGATGCAAAGCCCTGGAATGGAGTCCTCTACTTTCCAGAGTGCTCTTTTTGCTCTTGTGAATAGCAAGATTTAGAGTCCACTGGCATTTACCATCTATTAGGAGAGAAGAGTTTGCTGAGTAGAACAGAGAAATCAGAATTTATCTGCTGTATTAAAATAAGGAAGTGTCTCGCCAAATTCTCTGAGAACTAAGAGCAAAATTACAATAATGTGGTCTTCAAATAAAAACATATGTACATTTATATTACCAAAGCAAGAAATGTTTATTGTAGAAGATTTGTAACATGTAGGGAAGTCCTAAAAATGAAACTGCTTCTAATCCTATTATCTAGTGATAACCATTAGCATGTTGCTATCTCATCCGTAAACACACACTTCCAATTTAGATTGTGTTGCTCAAACTGTTTTATGACATTTCCCCCTTAACAGTATAGTTAATGTTTTCTTAAAGTGCTAATTGTACCTCTAAAACTGATTTTAAATGACTGCATACAACTTCATTGTATGGGCTATGCCACAATTTATCAAATTCACCTAATTATTAAACAATTTGGCTTGTCACCAGTTTTTCACTATGAAAAATAATGCTACACTAAGCATTCTTGTATGAAGCTATTAGTGCACATCCTTATCAGATAATTGCTTTGCTGTGTTCTTTTCTCCATTTTTGCATTTATGCATGTATTTATGTATTATGTATGCTTGTATTCACCTAACATAACAATATTGTGTTTTGTTAGGGAGTTCTTAATTTATTTACTCCCATCCATGAAACAAGTATATTTTCTATTTAAAAGAACTTAAGTTCAAATAATGAGAAGGAACTTAAAAATCATTACTTTCACTTACAAAATACAATGGAGCAATCAATTCTGTCTTAGTCTGCGTAGGGTACCACAGTGAAATACAACAGATTAGGTAAATTAAATAACAAATATTTTCCCTTAGTGCTGGAGGATAAAATTTTAGATCATGGTTCTGGCTAAGTTAGATAAAAGCACTCTTCTTGACTTGCAGATAAACATTTTTTTTTTTTTTTACTATGTCCTCACATAGCCTTTCCTTGGTATGTGCATGGTAGTGGTGATGATGATAGATGGAGAGACAGAGGGAGAAAGCAGAAGGAGAGAGAAAATATAATCTACCTACTTAATGTGTCTCCTAATAAGAGTACTAATCTTGTGGGGTTAAAGCCCTACACTCATGACTTCTTTTAACTTTTGAGATCCCCTATGCAACAATGGAGGCTGGGGGGAGATGGACTGTTAGGATTTCAACATATGTCTTGGGGGAAATAGAAGCATTGATTTCATAACATTCTGTCCCTGGATTACCAAATCCATGTCTTTGTTACATGCAAAATACATTCATACCATCTCAACAACCTTCAAAGTTATTACTCAGTGTAGTGTGAACACCAAGGTCTAAATTTTGAAGTCTCAGCTAACTATCACTTAATTTATATATCTAACAAACATAAGTGAATAGACTTATTTTTAGGTAAGATTATAGATAGATAGATGATAGATAGATAGATAGATAGATAGATAGATAGATAGATAGATAGATAGAATCATCTAAATCAGCTATCCATGAGACTTAAGAAATGATTTACCCTGAGACAATTGTGTCCTCAGCTGTGAATCTGTGAAACCAAGAAAGTTCTATTTTTAAAAAAAAAATCACTCCAAATACAGAAATGAGATAGCAATAAGATACACATTCCCATTATGAAGGACAGAAATTTGAAAGAAGAAAGGGATTGCAAGCATGTCTGAAACATAGCTGGGCCAGTTCCATTAGGTCTTAAGTCTTAAGATTAATCCTTTCTGGCCCACTACCTGGGAGTATCACTCCTATGGCTCTCTGAAGGAATGCCTCTTTCCTACTCTTGGAGTTCTCAGCCAGAACCTGCTCATATGCTCTGTGTGGAGGCCCAGCCCTCTGAAAGTGGCAGCCTTTCCCCTGTCTCCCCTCCCAGACTTGTGGTGTGAATGGCAGACGTGATGAGCTCTCAATCACCTTTGGGTCATTCTTCCATTTCTTTGAATGACAAAATGTGTCTACATTCTTCATTCTGTCCTATTTTCTGTTTCCTTCAGTCCCAGCTAGTGGTGCTTCTGTGGTTCACATGCATATTAATCTCCTTAACAAATGGCAATTCCATCATGCACTTAGTGCTTCAGAACATGTCTCCTCTTTTTTCCCCCAATATGTCAAACTGAGAGTTTTCCAAATCTCCAAGTTCTGAATCCTGTTTGCTTACTAATTTCTTCCATTATTGCTCCTCCTCTAGCATCTTACTCTGCATGGTAAGGAGAGGTCAATCTCTTTCTTCCACACTGTGCTTAGAAATTTCTCACCTAAAAATCCAAATTTCATCAATAACTTCCCCAATAGTTTCTGGTATTGAATATTGCTGTTGGGATACTGCTAAGAATTGTGTGAAATTCTCTATTTTTTTAACTGCTGACATATCATTACTTTGTGAAGTTTTGATCAATAAACATTATATCAATTAAATATCCTTTGTCAGGAGTGAAAAACTTATTATGGGAACAAAGATGGCCTCTTCAATAAATGGTGCTGGGAAAATTGGACTAAGACATGCAAAATAATGGATGAAGACAACTCCCTCACACCATGTACAAAAATCAATTCAAAATTGTTTTTTTATTTTTCACAATATAGGATTTCTTCTGTCAGGTGCAGTCACCAGAATCCTCACCAGAGCACCCATAGTCCTCCACAATAGTCCACTGGTGCTCTCCTTCCCACTATTTTTCCCATCTTACTTTCTATCCCCCAACCCTCCCAATATCAGTTCTATTTTTTAATAAAATCACTCCATGAATTTAGATATCATACTTGTGCAGGGGTCAGGCTATCTTCTCTGTATCATCCCAAATTTAGTATGTGTGCTGCTGAAATAAGCACTGCATAAAATCCATATGTGGAAGCCCCAACCTCCAAAGGGATTGTATATAGAAATAAGGCTTTGGGGAGGTAATTAAGGTTAAATGAGGTAATAAAGGTGAGGTCCTGATACACTAAGATTGGTGACTTAATAGGAAGAGGAATAAAGTCCTCCCCGCCCCATCCACAGAACAGCAGCCATATGACGGACACAGCAAGAAAGGCAACTATCTATAAAGCAGAGAGATCACCTCAGAACCCGACCCTGTCAGCAGCCTTCCATGTTCATTTCCCAGAACATGAGAAATAAATTTCTTTTATCCAAGCCTCCCAGTCTGTGGTGTTTTGTTATGGCAGCTCAAGCAGACCAGCATTGTATGCTGCTTTGTATGGCTACAACAGTCTTGGATCTTATCTTCTAAAATAGAATGTGTCTTGATGTGGGTCATTAACAAAACTTCACTCAATGAACATTTTCAATTTAGAGTTTCAGTTTCATTTACTAGAGATTTTTCTTGGATTAATATAATGTTCTTTCTAAGGTTTCTCTGTTTTATTTTTCTGGAACACCTAGTGAGTGTTGGGCATTCTGAGCTAACCCTTAATTTTCTGACCTTTCCCCCCTCCTACTATCTATTTTTATCATTTGTAGAAGTTTGCTTTATCTTATAGTTTCTTTAATAAATAAATTGTGTAAATTTTAGTATATATTTAAATTCTAGGAGTTCTTAACTACTGATTGCTAGTAGTAGTAGAAGTAATAAATAGCACCTTAGTCTTGTTTCATGACTATGATTTCCTGAAATCATTTCTTCCACTCACTGTGTTGTTTTTATTTCCTTTGAGTTTTTTTTCTTTCTAAGAGGAAAACTTTAATTCTGAAGGTTTTCCTCAATGAAGGTAGAGAAGAAAAGCCAGGGTCAATTTGCTTGCTGTGTAGAATTTTAGACAATTTCCCTGGGTTCATCTGCTATCTCATATATATATCTCCTTTGTACCAAAGCTGGTGTCTCCAATACCTGTGCTTTTCTAGATTTCTGACATGGAAACAGGCGTATTTCTCAGCATTGTCTTCCCTACCAACACTAACATTTGAATCCTCCCTCCTCTTGAAGTATTTACCATCACTTCAACTTCTCTACCTTTATGTATTTTTGTTTCAGTGGCAGATCTTTCCTGCTTTATTAAAGACAGTCTTTATATTTCTACCTTCATTGTTTTGGAGTGATTTGTAAGATCATTATCAGGAGAAGAGGTATGCAGCCATATTTACTCTATCTTATTAGGTCTCAAAGTACCTATTGTGATTTACAATGGTTTTATACATCCCTGATGAGAACAGTTACTACTCTTATTCTTCTTATTATTATTACTTTGACAAGGGATTTAAAGCCAGAAGAAGGACTTTGCCTATCACACAATGCATCAGTGAATATAGAAGAAACCTGGAGAAACTGAGTCTCATTGAGGATTTTTCCCATTTATATAAGCTCTGCTTGTGAATTTTATAGCATTGTGTGTGATCCAGAGATCTACAGAGCTCCAACTCCTCAGATGTATGTCTCCAGTCACTCCCACCAAGAAGGACCCATAGTCTTTATCATAGTCCACTGCTCCTCCCCATATGTTGCTCCTCACCCTCTCCCTTCTCCTTTGGTTACCTTAATTTCACCAACAGATTTGGATTTAGTTTAGTGTTGACTGATTTTTGTTCTGTTGACCTATATTTCACATTTAAGTGAAACCATTTGATATTTGTCTTTCTCCTTAATTATCTTGTCTAGCATGAACCCCTCCAATTCTACCCCCTCCTGATCATATGTTTCTATTGCTGAGATGTCCTTTGTGGTGTGTATCTGCCATATCTTCTTAATCCACTCATCTGTCCTTAAGTACTTAGCTTTTCCCCATAACTTAGCTATTGTAAATAGCACTAACAATGAACACAGAAATAGACAGATTCCTACAAATTAGAGTTTTTGTAACCTTCAGGTAGACACACAGGAGTGGAATTACTTCATAATATGCTAAATATATCTTTTTAATAGTTTGAGAAACCTCCACAGTGTTTCCCATAGGGACTGCACCACTAGCAGTGTGTGAATTCTTCCCCCGCCCCCACCACTGAGGATTTTTATGAAATGCAGAAAATGGATAAATGGTCTATTTGAATTATGGAATTTCTTATTTGATAATGTCCATTGCTGTAACTATTTGGTCAAAATTAGATTTCATAAAAATATTATGTTTTGATTACAATGTTAGACTTCTACAGCAAGACATACAATGTGATTTGAAGTCCCTAACTGTCAAACTGAATATCTATAAGCCATACTGTTTAGCCTTAGAAAAATAGAAAACTTGGCAGGGCCCTTCTGGTCAAGATGAAGCAGAGGGGGAGTAACCGTGTCAGATTTTAATTGGACATAGAAGGATACTGCCACTTTTCTTCAAAACAATCTAGGTGAAGCCTGGCATTCCCCTGTGACCAAGGGGAAAGATCTGGAACTTGACTTTAGACTTCTCTGGGTTTCAAAAGAGTATTCTGGTTCCTGTTCTCAAGGTTAGTGAAAAAATAATATTTTTAAAAGGCTTAGTCATTTTGTGTTTGCTATTTACTGGACACTAAGCAGTATGGTTTGCATTAGCAAGACTTTTGCAAATTGTGTGAAAGAGATTTTAAAACAACTCTCTGGCTTGTATGAAAAATGAGCCTGCAAATCCTGGCTGTGCAGAGTTCCTTGTGGGAGTCCTGGTGTAAAATGATCTTCTGCATGCCTGGTTATCACTCTGAGCCAAGTAACATCTGCATTTTTTTAATAAACATCTTGCATGTAGAACTCAAATTTTCTTCCTTAGCTTTTTTTAGTGCTAAGAAGATTGATTTGTCATATATACATACTAGTGCTTAGAGAAGCATTGTCTACAGATTTCAGAGATGTGTCTGACAAGTTTCTGTGGTGATCTCTGTGTGACTATTTTGGAGTCAGAGTTCTCTACTTTTTTTTCCAAACATTTTTTTTGTGTTTGGAAAATTCCCTGCCACCCAGCCTACAGATGCATGGAGAGTGTATTTTCTAAAGGCTACAGTTCTCTGATATGATTTTAGGTGCTCTGCAAATGTCCCTGACTCTTCAAATAGCTTTTTGGCAATATTTTCACCTAATAAAGTCTTTTCCTTTTACTTTCAGAGATAAATTCTGCACTTTAATTTCATTGGGCAAGATAACACATTGATGTAAATGTTCAAAGACACAAATATCCAGGTCTGATTTTGAAATCCACTCCCCAGTTTTGGCAATAACAGAGAAAGAGGCACGGTTATCAATAGAACAAGATGAAAGAAAGGCTTTGGTTAAAAGCAGAATTTTATCATGAGATAGGCAATCTGATTAGAAAACCACAAACCAACTACCAAACTCAAAGAAACACAAAGTCTGAAAGTTTACAGTGACTAGTACAGGCACACTTCCTATATCTCAGTGTTGCTGAGGGCAAGCTCAGCAGACTGGGTTAGGCAGATGACTAGCTGGAAGAATAGAGTGGCAAGCTATAGCAGGACTACCAGTACATTCAGTACACACTGAGGGAGGGGCGGGGGGGGGGGTCTCCCTCATTTCCTTGCCCAGAGAAAGTTTTCCTTCACAGCAGAATGCATGAACAGGATTACTCATTGAAACAGTATAACTCCCGTTGGGAAAACGTATTTGTATGTAAAGAGTTTTTAACACTTAATGTGATATTTATTTTTTTAAGAGGGTGGAAGGAAGCTTAGCTTCTTTAACAGTGAGGATGGTTGTTAAAATTGGTACTTTAAAAGCAGACCCCTACCTTCTTTGTACTACAGAAGAAAAGATTCAGTGGTCCTGACAATTTCCAATTTAGAAGTGTTTTCTAACTTCCTTTAATCCACATTACTGATATTTTGCCAGTAGATGTTTTACTTTAAAGCTCTTCCCAGGAAAATGTGTGTGTGTGTGCATGCAGATAATCTGTATTCCCTTTTTCCCTTTACTTGTGATTTCAAGGACCTTTGGTATTTTTTTATAGGAAGAAAGTTGATCTCCAGGAAAGTCCATTTTCCAAAATCTTGCATTCTAGCAATCTACAGTAAGTTGGTCCCAATGCATTTCTTCAATAAAGAATAATTCCTTTGAGAAAAAATTTTACCTGCTGTGTATGGTGCTGAGACAAAGCTAAAGACCTGTGTAATGGTCTATGTACAGTATTTATTAAGGGAAGGGGAGCATAATGAAATAGTGTGTAAAGTCCATGTGTGACCACTCAATTTTTAATTTAGCTAGTTTTATAATTACTAATCATACAATCTTGAGGGATGAGGGGATCCTTTTGCTTTGTGAAGTCTCAATGCCCTCACCTTCATAACTAAGGGTAGATCAATGATCTCTCATATTTCTCTTACCTCTGAGTTTCCTGACATTTTGTAATTCTAGATTATCACCACCTCACATGGGGTCTATCTCACTGACCCCACCTAACATGGATCACTTCTGGTGTAAAAGACTCAGTGAGGATCCAGAACTGTAGAGTTGAGGACCCTACTAAGATTGGGGACAAGTTCAGAGGTATCCACAGCCTTATTCTGAGGAAGTAACAATTTCTGCCCCAGTTCAGTATCTGTGTTCAGTCTGTTTTCTCCCTTTTATGGTTCTTTGAGTAGCCCCTGCCTCCTCACCAAGTAGCTCTGTCTCTTTGTACTCCTCAATCCATTTGATTCTTTCAAGAACTGTGTTTCCTGTCTGACCCATTCATCTGCCTGGACCTCCCAGTTATACCCTTCTCAGCAGAGATGTCTTATCTGCTGGCTCCTCTTGGCTGCTGGTTTCTGTGCCTCTCACATCTCTGTGTGATGGCAACACACAGCCTGCAGACTCCCATTTCCTCATAAGATTATCTGTTTTAGTTTTTTTTAATAATATATATTTTTATTGAATAAGTTTTGTTTACATTTGCCTTTTGGGTGTTCCTTCCCCCTCCCCCCCCCTACCTCCCTGGTCTCTCCCTCTCTTCTTTCACTGCCATTTATTGTTTAATTTTTAGACCCTTGGGTTCTTCCTTTTCTTTCCTGTTGCAATGTCCTTTTGTCTGGTGTGGACATGGTTTCCTGGGACACAGTGACCTGTGCTTAGTTTCCCAAGTGTCTTTTTGCTGCCACCGTTCACACATGATTGTGTTCTTTCAGTGCCTCCTCTTTCCTTCTGGTTAGCTGCTCCAGCCCATCTTCTGTCAAATTTTGTTCCTTCTTTGTTTTGTAGTTCTGGTTGCTGGTGTTGGGAGCGTTCCTCCCAGCCAAAGTTTGTGCACCAATTTTTTTGATCAAGATAGGCCCTGGCAGATGGTTGGTCTGGTTCGTCATGGGGCCACCGTCTGTCTCTGTGGTTTTCCTCAACCCTAAAGTAGGAGGGTCCTTTGATCATGCTGAAGGCATCTCTGAATGGAAATTCTGTTCCCACCATTGTAGATCACAGTGGTTGTATTTCTGAGTTAGTTGGTCTCTATACTCAGTCCTATAGTCCTGTGTCCCATGGATCTAACATGTTCGTTGTTCTGGAATACTTCACCTCTGTATTTGTTTAATCACTGATTTACTTGTTTCTGGTGAGGGTTGACTGGATTTGGAGAAGACCAGAGGAAATGACCCCTACCACCCACTACCCACCCACCAGTCTGCCAGCCCACTGATATGGGGGAGGAGGTCAGTGCCTGGCAGCATGGTAGAACCAGGTGTGTGGGCGGGGCTACTCCCACCTTCCCTGGCCACCTCATGGTACGGTGACTGGGGGGCACCCCCAGCTGCTCCTTGTCACCCTAGCAGTCAGCAGGGTCCCCCCACGTTGCGCTCCCTGAACCCCGAAAGGAGCACGGCAGGCTGGATGGCTGTGGGCAGGGCTACCCCTGCCTTCCCTGGCCACCTCATGGTACGGTGACCAGAGGGTGCCCCCAGCCGCTCCCACCAACCTGGCAGGTGGCAGGGTCCCCCCTATCTTGCACTTCCCAAAACCTGAAAGGAGTGTGGCAGGCTGGATGGCGGGGGCTCAGTGCAAAGGATACTGAGCCAAGGGTACTGTTTGAGTTGCCATAATAAAACATCATAGACCAAGTGTTCAAACATTTATTTTTCATAGTTCTGGAGGCTGAGATCTGAGGTCAGAATGCCAGTATGTCCCAGGCCTGATGAGAGCTCTCCTGAAGATGGTCACTTTTGCACTGTGTGCTCACTTGGAGAAGAAAAGGGGTGGATGGGGGGGGTTGCTTCCTCATCTTCTAAGGATGCTAACCTTTGGGGCCAGGGAACTCACCCTCATGACCTCATCTAATTACCTCTTAATGGTCACATATCTATTCAGAATTATATCTTTAACATATGGATCTGGGAGACACACATTTAGTCCCTCACATATCCCTCTCTGTTGACTGAAAGGGGATAGGAGTAACTTCTAGAGGAAAAAAAAATGAAGTGGAAACGGGTAGAAGATGAGAAATAATCAGCTGAAGGGTGTTTGAATTTGCATTGATTTATTTGCCCTATTTCTAATTTTAGCCTCACAGAACCTGTTTTGACCATCATCCAGACACCCTGATGAACATGTAACTTTTACACAAACAATATCTTCTAAGTGGGAATGGCTGGGAGGCTGGGTACTGGGGAAATGTGGGACTTCATTTTGAAACAAATGGAGTGGATATGGTGTCAGTAATCATAATAGAAATTCTTCAGTTCTCCTCCCCCATATTCTATAGACCTTCTCTTTCCTGGAATAATCACATACAAATTTCATGCATCCTCTGGCAATATTCTGGCTGGAGACAAAAGTCTGTCATAGACAGCAGGAAAGTAATCTCTAAATAATTCCATCCTGAGTCTCAACAGAGTAGAATGTTTCCATGTGGTTGCCTTCCTGAGGAAGGTCAAGATGAGCGGAGACCACCAAGCACATTGCAAAAAGGATATTAGATTTCACTGGGGCCAGGAGCTCAGAAGTGAGTTATTAGAGTTTTGTTACTATACCCTCTGGCTATATCCTTAATTAGGTGGAACTGATAAGCTTGATAAATTTTGAACTATTGCTTTCTGTTTGCCAATAACAAAATATTATTGTGTAGGATGTTAGTTATTTTCCGCATCAAACTCTTTCTATTTTCCTGAAGATATCATTGGTTTCCATTTCAATGGGCCTTTTGTTTAAAGTGGAAGAATGTCCTTTTTACCTTTTTTAATTAAAGCAACTTGGTGACTAATATACAATTTCTTTAGACTTTTCTCTGAGCCCCATTTCTGTACTTCCTTCTCTTCAGTGCTCCAAGGTTTTGCTCTCTCAGGTATAATTAGATCAAGCAAAAGAACCAGACACAGATTATTTCTTCCCAATTTTCACTAACATTTTTTGCTTATTTTTTTCCACTTTGCATCCTCTTTCTCCTTCCTCCTCTATCTCTGTCCTGTGAGAGAAGCATACCCACTGAAAGTGACCCACACAAAAGTAAGCATACCCTATCAGAAATCACATACCTGTAGACATTATACCACTAATTTTACATGCATATAAACTCTATGGGTCATATTTTATGAACTATTAGCAGTGACAACAAGAACAGATAATACAGTAGCAAATGTGTCTATGTTTATGAAGCAATTGTATATTTAGGTTTATACATATACACATGTAATGACATACATATATAATATGTGTGGCAACAATTAAATGAATACAACATGTTTGAATATTTTCATAGTGATGTCCTGGAATCATAATTTTAATTTAATGAAATATTTAGTCAAGTTTTAACAAGTCCAAGAATAATTATTCTGCTCTTCTTTTTGGAATGTTAACTTGTAATGCAATTAATTGTCCCAAAGCTGAAACAGTTTCAGTGTAGAAATTTCTTTTTCAGTATGCTGTTTAATACAGGTTTAAGTCTATATTCAGTTGCTACAAGCCTGAAATATATTCTTCTCTTAACCCATAATTTGGAAATATCTGTAAAGAATATCCCAAGTAATCACACCTAGTAAATGAACTAGCTCACTAAAAGGTAAAGGAAAACACCTAGACTTCAGAAATTGCCAATAATATCTATGGGAAAGAATAAACTAGTCACGATTCAAGGATGATTTTTATAAACTTACCCTGAAAATACAAGAATGTGATATAAAAGACTTTGCTTTTTTCATTTTACTCAGAAATATGATTTTTAGAAAGGAACTGTTTAAGGTACTCAAATCATATTTGAAAGAGTATCTTACTTTCAGAATTTATGTCAGAAATACGATTTTTGGACAGCCTTTAGTTTCAGGATATTTTCTGTGGTTACCACGATGTTTTCCCATGACAGATTCACTTTGAGAAAAGTAGAAGACAAGGCTGAGCTAGAGAACACATGTGAAGGAAATAAAATTAGGCAAATATATGAGTAAAGACCAAAGACTGCATAAATTTGGGGTTTTTTTCCCTCTTAAGTCAAAAGACATTTACAATTATGTAAGGCAGCAATTAAAGGACTGCATTGTTGGGTTTGACATACACATGTAATATGTGTGGCAATAATATAAAGGAGGAGGGTAGAAATGCAGCTGTACTCAAAGCAAGATTTCTCTTTTTAAATCAGAATTAAGTAAAAAAGTCAAACTTATTATAATTTAAGATACAGTTTGTAACCATTCAAGCTGTCAATAAGAAAGTAGCTTTTTAAAAAAAGTTTTAATAAAGAGGGATTAAAGTGTTATAGTGGAAAATATTTAACATGAAGTAAAGTAGAAAAGAGAAACAGAAACAAAAAAAATGTTCCATTTGAGACATGGAAAACAAATAACAAATTGACATATGTAAATCCAACCAAAGCAATGAGTATGTTAAATGGATGTGAACTAACTACCCCCAACAAAAGGCAGAGATTGTTCTCTGCAACAAATACACTTTAAGATTAAAGGTTTAATTATACTGAATGTAAAAGTTATGAAAAGATATACCATATAAGAATTTTACCATGCAAATAATAACCATATGAGAGCTTGACTGGCTTTTATTATTTTCAGCAAATTATTATTATTATTAATATATGTTATTATTATATATTATAATATTATTATTATAAAATTTTTAACTGGAGACAGAAATACTTCATAATGATTAAAGAATCAATACGTGACAATGTGACAGTTTTAAGTGCACACATATTTAGCAACAGTGTCTCAAAATATATGATCTAAAAACCACAGAAATGTCCAAATCAATTAATGATTTCAATTCTACTTTAAATTATTGATAAAACAACTCAACAGAGACATAGCAAATATTTAGAAGATTTGAACAGTACTATCAAACTTGATCTTAATGACCTAAAGTGACATTTATAGAACATTTCTCCCAAATACAGCATAATGCATATTATTTTCAAGGGAATATTTTCCAGGATACTCCACAGGCTGTGTCCTAGGTCTTAATGAATTTAAAGAACTGAAATAATTTAGCCATAACAATATTAAAGTAGAATGTAATAACAAAGAAATGTAGGATTTCCTCAAACACTTGATTAAACAACCAATTATAAAGAACACGTGGATTTAAGAAGACAACAAAAGGAAATATTTGAACTGAATGAAAATGAGAGCACAACATATGAAATATGGATGCAACTAGAATAGAGGGAAATTTGTTGGTTTTAATACATATATTAGAAAAGTAGTCCTCAAGTCAATAAACGTTCATCATAAACCAGCAAAAGGAGAACAAATTAAACCCAAAATGAAGCATAAACTCAGAATTAATAGTTTAAATCAATGGAAAGCAAAAACAATGGAAAGAACAATGAAGTCAAATTAGTTTTTTGAAAGGACAAAGAAAATTGGTAAACCTTTAGTTAAATCAACTATGAAAAAAGGAATACCAAATCTTCGAAATCAAGATGGAAGAAGGGACATCACTACTGACCCTACAGAAACAGAAATGACTATAAATAGAATATTATATGATTTCATGAGAATAAATTAGATCATTTCAATATGAGATGTACAGATGAACATTGATTGCCAATATTAAGCAAAAAAAAAGAGGTATGAATACAGGCTTTTTCATTATTATCTGTTATGGTCACCTGTGAGTCTTGATTTTTAATGTTGCAATTATAGTTGTCTTGAGATACCACAAACTATCCCTTGTGCAAATCCAAAACCACAAGTACACAGAAAATATGTGTATTCTGGCTATTCTACCAGCTGAATATTTCCTTATTTCCATCTTTCCTTAAACTTTCTTGTTCCCTTGAAGCACACTGCTGAAGTTAAGTCAATAAATAACCCTACAATGGCCTCCAGTTGTTCAAGTGAAAGGGTGAATTGCATGTCTCTCACATTAAATTAAAAGTTAAAAATGATTCAGCTTCAGAAGACAGACTGAAAGCTGAGATGGGCCAAAAGTTAAGACTTTTTGCACTAAACATTTATCTAAGTTGTAAATGCAAAATTAATGTTCTTGTAGGAAATTAAAAGTGCTATTCCAGTGAACACATGGTTGTTAAAAAAGTGAAATGGCCTTGATGATAAGGAGAACTAGGAAGAAACGTTTTATAAGTTCTATAGAGAAAAATTTTGTAAATCATATATCTGATAAGGGCTAACATTTGAAACATGAAAGAACTCATATGACATAATAGCACAAAGTCAGACAATTTGATTAAAAAATGGGCAGAAGATCTGAATAGACATTTCCAGAGGAGACATGCAGGAGATCTACTGGCTCATAAAAAAGTGCTCATGATCACTAACCATCAGAGAAATGCAAATCCAGAGCCACAGTGAGAGATCACCTCAGTAGTAGTAGAATGACTATTTTCAAAAAGAGAAAATGACAAGTGTTGGTGAGAATGTAGAGAGACTTTTATTGGTGGGAATGTAAATTTGTAGTCACTATGGAAAACAGTATGGAGTTTTCTCAAAAAAAATTAAAATAGGACTGCCATATGACCCAGCAATCCCATTTTTGTGGATTTACACAAAGAAAAGGAAAACACTAGTTTGAAAAGAAAACAGTGTGTAAACTCCAAGTTAGTTGTAAGATGAATACATTATGAGGTACTAATGGACACCTGATGTATATAGTTAATGACTCTGTATTATTATAGACTTGACAGTTACTGAGCGCAGATCTGAAATATTCCTACCACAAAAAAAGAAATGGTAATTATGTGATTCAGTGAATGTGTTAGCTAATGTCATGGTGGTAAACATTTTGCAACAAATAAATATATCAAATCAACCTATTGTACACCTTGAACTTACACAATGCCATATGTCAATTTTATCTCAATAGACTGGAAAAAATAAGCAAATTTTTCTAGTCCCCTTTATCACTTACTTGGTTTTTGAAACCAAGGTATATTTGAAGTTTACTCTTGAATTAACCCTTAAACTGCTATGAGTGATAAAACTGACTTGCTACATTTCATGATTATCTTGTGTAACTAAGCAGTTAATACTGTTGCTAATAAAATATATTTAATTCAGACAGTAAATTTTCTTATGGAATACTTATCATATACCCCTAATCCTTTATGTACCTCATGGTACATTTTTTAGAAATTATCTTCTGCAATTTTGTGGGAAGATGTATTTACTAGACCATAGGAAAAGTAGCTCTATAGGCTACAACTATTATCTTGTCCTCTAAATTGTTTGAAGCCATCGTGGCCTAGCCAGGAAAAGATGTATTGTCAGAAACAAAAGTAATTGGTCTTTCGCTGACTGTTTAATGGGATTTTGCATTAATGTGTATTAGTGTGTCCAAATTAGTGTCATTTTTAAGCAGTGAAAGTTTAGAAGCTGAACCAAAGAATGTTATTACTTCCTTTGTTTTATGAAAGTGAAACTGAACAGAATAGTTGATAATAATGTGACTAGTTTGCATGTACTGTAATTATATTTTGTTTGACCCATAACCTCAAAAATAATGAAATTCTACAAGCTTCCATTAGAATCTTTATGATTCCTCTAATCATAAAATATATACATATATTCTCTGCTTTGCTCTTCTATCACTCCCGTGTACACACGTATCATATGATGTGAAATCACATTGACTTTTAAAAAATATATAGACCCTAGAAATTATATCCCACTGGTTTTTCTTGTGAAGATCCATGTTTGTTAGAGCAGTGTTGATAAAAATTCTGTTTTTCAAGAGTTCTGTCTTTTAAAAAGAAATTCAAATTTTCTCTCTTCCAAAAAACTAGCAAATTGACTAATCTTTGTCTCTGGGGAATTGATGTTTGGAAATATTTGGACATCTTTCAATACCTAATCTGATGATTTAAAAGTCATCAGGTTTATTTCAAGATTTGTTGGGTTGGAGAATATGACTTTTAATTAAAAACATAATATTCCAGTGTAGTCTTCAATGTTTTCTTTTGTGAGCTACAAACTGTAGATACCAGAGCATTTCTTTTATGGAGATGAGTTTTCTAGAGATATTGAATTTTTTTTTTTTTTTTTTTTTTTTTTTTTGAGACCAGGTCTCGCTATTTTTGCCCGTGGAACCGCAGGTTCACGTTGCCTGGGGTACCACAGACTCATGCAATCCCCAGCCTCAGCTTCCCAGGTAGCAGTGATTACAGGCGCGCGCCACCATACCTAGCTATTTTGGGGGACTAGGTCTCGCTATGTTGCCCCAAGCGGGACTCGAACCGCGATCCTGGCCCCTGCCGCTTTGTAGGCGAAAGCTTACAGGCACGCACCACAGTGCCCGGCTTGAATGGAGTGTTTTTCTTTGGAACTTAACTCCCAATGAGAATTGCGAATTGCGAGTCCTAAAAATCATATGACCAGGCTGAGTTGAATTTGGATACCCTGATGATTATTTCAGAATTATTCGTGCATCAGAGATGGTCAAAGCCACCCAGTTATATGAGGTTAAGGCTCCAACGTGTATGCTCTCCAGTCCATCTTATATTGGGCATCAAGAGTGATTTTTTTTTCTCCCTCAAATGGATTTCTTGTTATTGAAGTGCCATTGTTTTACATCCGCACCAGTGTTTTCACAGTATAGAATTTCCTCCTCAGACACAGTCACCATAGCACTCCCACCACCGAGGCATCCCTAGTCCTCCACTATAATCTATTGTGCTCCCTCTCTCTCCTATCTCCTTCCCCTTCCCCTCTGAAAACTGCAGATTGATGATCAACTTTAAAGGTGATCTTTTAAGCAGATAAGCTAGTGTCTTCCCACTCCAAAATTTTCACTATTTCCCCTGAATCTAAAAGTCTGTAATTGTTGGCTCTCCTTGAGTCATAGGTAGATCCCAGGAATGGGTGGATAAGTGCCAGTTCTGCTCAATCATAATGTCACTGGCATCCTTTATATACAAATTATCACATTTAGAATTCTCATGCTCCCAGCTCTAGTTTACCTGTCCAACCTCCCCGCTTCCATCCTCCAGCCCACTTGAATACATGCAGTTCTCTATCAGGTCATGCAATCTTCTCTCATTCTTTCATACAAAAAAATATGTGAGCATCTGATATGCTCTGAACTCAAGAGGCAAAATGTGACAGATGAAGTTCCTGGAGGTAGAATCGAGGAACTAATATGTAATCTGGTGGAGAAGGCATAGAAATAATTATCGAAGCAAGAAAATATCAGACAGTGATGGGTACTATGAGGAAAATTAAGTATATTGATTTTTGAGAGTGTCAGGCTGGATCTACACTGGGGATCAGGGAAGGAATCACTGAGGAAATGACATTTAGTCTGAAATTGGAAGGACTTTAGATCACCTTGAGCACCTCTTGAACCAGGTCAAGTAGTTTGTGTTTTGTTCTAAATATAGAAGTCACTGGAAGGTTTCAAGTATGGGTGGGATGTGACATGATTTAACTTCTGGACAGTGCCTTTATTGGAATGTGAGTGGAAGCAGGAAGATCTGGGTATTAGTTAACTAGGACTTAAGAAGATATATCACAGACTGGGGGTGGAGAATTGGAGTGGAGTGGGGGTGGAGGTGGGGCATGGGGGCTTAAACAACAGATGTATTTTCTCCCAGCCCTGGAGTCTGGAAATCCAAGATCATGGCATCAGAGGGTTTGGCTTTTCCTAATGCCTTTGTTTCTTGGTTTGCAGGCCACTTCTACTTGTGTCCTTACCCATTTCTCCCTCTGTGGTACATTTCTGGTGTTTGAGTTTCCTAACCTCTTAGGAGGACATTGGGCAGATTGGATTGGGGGTCACCTTCAAGGCCTCATTTTAACTTAATCACCTCTTTGAAGGCTTTGTTTCTAAATACAGTCATAATCCAACATGTTAAGGGTTAGGGCTTCAATACAGGGATTTGGGGGGGGGGTACAATTTACTCCGTAACAAATTCGGAAGATATTGTAGGATCTGAAGGAAAGGATATGTGTACTTCTATTAGAGAGAACTCAATAGACATTAGATATAGTTTAAAATCAAGTGTACAGAACTTATTGATTAGGGAGGGGAAGGAAGAATCCATTGATGACTTCCAGGTTGTGGCTTGGGCCACTAGGTAGAGGACAGGTGAGTGATGGTGCCTTTTAACAAGGAACAAGTGGCTAATCTTTCATGAGAGTTCCCATTCCTGTGGACCCACTAACTACCCAGCCCCATGCTGTCATACACCCACTCTTCCTTCTCATTCTGGTTAACTCCTGCTCCTGCTCTCATTCTGATTAACTCCTGCTGGTAAAACTTCAGCTCTGGAGTCATCTTAGTGAAGTATGACTAGCCCCTTGACCCATAAGTTTGCCTGTACATGCACAGCAGTCTTCTCCTGGCTGCATCGCCTGTCTGTCTCCTCCCATAAGCCATGAGGACAGCTGGCACTGTGGCGTGTTATTCATCCCCATATTTCAGGACCCAGAGTGGTGTCTGCACATGGTCCACAACAAATGTCTGTTGAAATGAAGGGCTTGTGAGGGTTTAGTAGCCACCATTGCATCTCCCAGCTGCCACTTGGCAACGGCAAGTTTTCACATTTAAAGGCTTTTTTCCATTTCTGTCTTTTCCGTGTTGACCATGCCTCTGACTTTTAAGGTGCTGGTGATGTCTGTTTAAATGTGTGTTTATTTAAGAACGCATCTGGGGATTGGGATGAGTAGAGCAGACTGTGATTATTGCCACATCACAGACCCCAGATGCTCTGAAGTCTTCTTAAGCCCTCAAGTTGGTTGTATTGATTTAGTGAGATTTTCTATCACAGTTTTCTCAACTTTAGTGGGACTGTGGGAGCACATTAGTTTTACTTGTTTTCACAAGTATTTTCTGTAGGACATATGAAATGTTTACATCAGTTTTTTGCAAAGAGTGTCTCCCTTCCTATGCCCCAAATGACTGTTAATGATGATGCTCTGTGTGTGTAGTTTACTGCAGTAAAAGTGGGAGCCTTGCCCTCTACCTGCACAGATTTTGTGCAAAGTACTGATAGGTGCAACAGCATTCAATCTTCCAGCACTCATGGCCGAGCTGGCAGAATTAGGAGAGTGAGCCTTTAAACCAGAAAATCTGCTCTCAATTACCAGAACTAATCAAAAACGATCAAAAACACCTCTGATATACACTAGCTTAGAACAAAAGCCCCGACATGTGGGTCTTTGTGCTGTCTCCTTCTGCTTCTGGTTCCCACATTTCTTTCTCGCTTATAATCCCTTGCCACCAATTTTTCACCTCTTCTTTCTGTTTCCCTCACTCACTGCTTGTCATCTGTCCCTCCTGGGGTAAAAATTGAGGAAGCAATTGCTATACCCACAAAGCATATGATGTGGACATACGTTGTTTGTACACATAATAGATATATGTGTGTGTGTTGTTTGTGTGATGTAAAGCTTCGTAGTTCTGGGTTTTTAATTCTAAAACGATTCAATTAAATATCTTCTATTTCTCAAAAGCTTTTTCGTTTTTGACTCTGTTTTTTATTTGTAAATGAGGTTTCCTTATTTCTTTTTCTAAGAATCAATTCCCCCTTCTTCACCCACCACCCCTCCTGTATTTTTGCTTCAGGCTAGGCAAAAATTAGGGAGAAGATCGAGTTGAAATGTGCTCTAAAGAGGTTGGGGAGGAGGGAAACCAGGTCACAGAGAGTGGTTCCCTTTCACCTTTCACTTTTCGCAGCTGAAGCATTGGACCAAAAGCTTTATTTAAGACAGGAGCTGCTTTTTCCTCGACAAATAGAGAAAGCCTTCTTTCTCATTAAAGAGGTGCTTTGCTCTCACCCAGAGTCTCATTTTTCAGGGGCCGCTTGAGTTGCCAGCTCAGGTCACAGTGCTAGGGGAGCCTTCCCCAAGCTGCACTCTCTCTTGTCACTGCAAATGAACCAGAAAATTCTCTGAAGCGACAGGACCCAGCAGATAGAGGTTTGATTTCTTTTGTGTGCCCATGTGTGTTATGCACAAGAAATCATTATCTTTCCTCAGACTGGGGTCATTTTCTTCTCTCTTTTACCACAAGCCTATAAATTTAATTATTTGGTCACTGCTGCTCTAATTAAAAAGTCTTACTTATCTTCAGAGGTTTCCTTTTTAAATTCCCAGAGATTAGGATTATCCACAGCATGTCAGCTCTTTTTATGTCCGTATACTATATGGTTTCTATAATGATATAAAAATGAATTACTGAGATACTGGAAGCTAATCACATTCTGCATTTCTCTCCTAATAATCCCAGATTACATTAATCATAAATGTCAGCAGTGTCTCCAGATGACTTCTTGACTTTTGACAAAAAACCTTCATCTTGGCCCTTTAAATTCCAAGGTCAAGGAGAATGTAGCATTCAGAATAATTATTAGCATTATTTTACCTTGACATTTCATCCCTGCTTCCAGTTTAACATTCCACCCAGGCAATGAAGACGAATGTCATCTTTCGATTCACTGGAGGGAATTGCCCCAATTAAACCTGACTTAAAGGCTCTTGGAAATGGTGTATTAATTTGCTGTTCTCCTTAGAATAGAAAATATTTCATGAAGGAAAAGAATTTTCATTAAAAGCATTATGGATTTACCATCACATGAACAAGCAATTTTTGAATTGACATTTGTCTCGCTGAGCTAGAATAAAAATCACCGCATCCTGGCCTGGTCAGGATCGCCTTGTTGGCAGGCGTTCCATCAGGATGAGCCTGCTGCTTTTCCTTTTAGCTCAAAGGTCATCATTATAGTTTTGTCACATGAAAAATGATTAGCAGCGTCTTTTAGAAAGCCCGGCCTTTCCAATTAGCAGGCCCTCTTGCCCGTACAACCTCTTGATTATACTTCTTTTCCTTGACACCCTCACTCCATTTGAAAACAAAATGCCAAGATTAGGTTATTGGGCATGTTCCAAAAAATCCTCTATCTCTGTGTATTTAAGATGCGACTGGCAAGCCACTTTCTAGAATGTAAGCACCATGAAGACAGGTACCTTATGTGACATACACAAGTCTGTATCTCCAGTCCTTGAAACAGTCAGTATCTTTGATGGGAATGAAAGGGAACAATAAAACACAGGGTGTGAGATTGTGAGCTCTGCAATCAGACTGGGACTGAACCCCAGTTATATGATCTTCTGACCTTGTATCTTTGGTCTGTGACATTGCCTCTCTGAGTCTCAATGTTTTTATCTCTCAAGGGGAGAGCGGTCGCATCAACTTTGAAGTCTTTTGTGGGCAAAGAAGAGTCAGAACTAACTCTGCACCCCTACATACTTGCTTAGAAGTTTTTATTCTTGGTCTTTGCTCTGAGGATACAGGGGACACGGAACACGCAGGGGCTAATTCGTTAGGTGTCTCTGCCAAGTTTCTTTATTGCTTTCCAAACTTCATTTGTGAAATTGTAGGAAACTGACCTCCTCCCTAGAATTACAAGGTAAAATTCTTAATCCAGGCAGGCCTGCTTGCAGGAAGACAACCTGTCTACCTGACTGTTTTGGCAACCTGTCTGACTGTCTGGAGCAAGTTCGATTCTTGGATGCTTGTCCGTTTGGACAGCATTTCTGGACTTGGCTCACCTGGCTCTCACCTCCACCTCCACCACTCCTTGCCTCCCTCTCTGTCCTCTGAATTTTCCTGTGTTAACCTGCCTACTCCTCCATTTCTGTGAGAAGTGCCTTGTCCGAGAACCTCTCATCCCCTAGCACACTGGCCCAGTTCTTGCTTTTAATAGCCATCCTTACTTTTAACCAACCCCCTGCTTGCTGTCATTACTGGGCAAAGTGAATACTGCCTGGTATTTGAACCTGTCCCAAAGGCATGTTCAATATAACAGGTAATATTTCTTCCCTATTGCTGCTTTCTCAAATAAATAACAGCCTGCTTTTAAATATGTCATATGTACAAAGCAAAGAATGAAGACAATAAAATAACGTCATTGATATTTAACAAATGTTAACACTGAGCTTTATTTTTTAAAAGAACTGAATGGTAATGATACAATTGAGTCCCTTCCCCCTGTGCTGAAGTTGGTTTTTTCCCTCCCAAACCTATTTTTTATTCTTTAGGCATGCATGTGTTCATATAATCCCATGGCTCTATGTTTTTAATATAAATTATATATTATAAATATATATAAATATATAATTTAATATAAATTATATAAATTATTATAATTTTTAATATAAATTAGGTTTTATGAATTGTGCTGGATGTATCTTTTAGGAATTGTACCGCTCACCCCCAAATGCATCTACTGAAGTCCTGATCCATAGACCCTTGGAATATGATTTTATTTGGGAATAAAAAGGCCATTGCAGGTATAATTAACTGGCTTGTAACACGAGCCTGGGGCATTGGATGATTCCTTATAACTAGTGTTCTGATGAAAAGTGTCATGGAAGAGACAATGTTTCTATACTTACTGAAGGAAGAGGCAAGGAGAAGGATTTCATGAACCAAGGCAGTTGAAACACCAGCGCTAGCAGGGGTGCCAGAAATGAATTCTCCTCCATGGCCCTCAGAAGGAACCAACCTTGCCTTCATCTTGCCCAGCACAGCTACTCTCCCAGACTGAGACAATGAATTCTGTCACTGGAGATACCAGTATGTGGGTTAATGTGCCCCAGCCAACTGATACAGCATCCTTCTCAAACTTGCCTTCTTTGCCTCAGAGATATGTGTTTAGCCATAGCCAGGTTGGGGCAGCAACCCAACACCTCCATTTTAAATATTAAAAGTAGGATTACAGTCATGCATCACCTAAGAACTTCTTGACCATGGGCAGCATAGGGTACATTATGCCATGTAACCTGGGTGTGTGTTGTAGGCTGTTCTGTCTAAATTTATGTAGTTACACTCTGCGAGATTCACACAACAGTGAAATCACCCAAAGATGCATATCTAGGACATACCCTGATCAATTGACACAGGGTTACAGAGGGTTTTCAACTGTAGGGCTTACCCTGATAACATACCGCTCTCATTGTTTCATTCCATAAAAATGTGCTGAGTACCAGTTTGGTGCTGATTCCTGGGAAGAGAGCAGGAGAGCTAATGAACTAGAGGAAAGTCTTTTAGGAATGGAGGGGTGAGACTTGGGCTTGAAACATAACACCCCCCAGGCCTGGGGAGCATGGTGGGAACTGTGTTTAGTGGCATGAGTGTCCAAACTGGTACTTTTGGGCAAAAGGCAAGGGCTAGCCATGCTTTAGAACTGGATGTTCATCCATCTTCTTGCTTGGGTGCTCACTCATCTACTGTAATGCTTTTCCCACTTTATCAGCTGTCAGAATCCCTGGAGGGCTTGTTAAAACAAGGATTTCTGGGCCCCACTCCCAGGGTTTCTGATTCAGAAGGTCTGGGCAGGGGCCCAAGAATTTGCATTTCTAACAGACTCCCAGGTGATGCTGATACTGCTGACCAGGGAACACACTTTGAGAACCTCTGGTTTATTGCATTTTGTGATTCTCGTTGTAGGTTCTCTTTGGTGTTTGTCATTTTTAGGAAATAATTTTTAACAGAATCTTAAAGTATCTGGTTTTATTATTTTTTTCTGATTACTCTTTGCTGTTGTTACTGTTGTTTTGTTTTAGCAGCCCTGGACCAGCATCTTATGTTTGTTTCTTGGTTTATAGCTCTACAATGGGCATGCAGGATAGTTTAAAGTGCATACCTATCTTTTTTCACTGGTGATTTCTTTCTCTTTTGTCACCTAAGGCTCCTGATAAAAGGTCTTGAGGTTTTGTGGCCCTTGCTATGGACTGAATTGTGTCCTCCGAAACGCATTTGAAGCCCTAATTCCTGCTTCCTTAGAATGTGACCATATTTGGAAGTAAAGCCTTTAAAACCATGACTAAGGTTCAGTGGGGTCATTAAGTATGGGACCCTAATCTAACATGATTGGTGCCCTTATAAGAAAAGGCATAGTGTGAGCTGGGATTCACACACATACGCATACACATCCACGCACACAAATGGAAAGCCATGTGAGGACATAAGCACAAGGTGGCCATCAACAAGCCAACAAGAGAGGACTTAGGACAAAGGAAAAAAATGAATCTGCCCACACCTTGACTTTGGCTTTTCAGTTTCCAGAGCTATGAGGTGTTTCTTCTAAGCCACCCTGTCTCCTCAGCTACCCAGGCTTTCCCTGTGGTAGCCTGAGCACATACATAATACAGCCTCATTTAATAACTGGGTCCACTCATTGCCTCTTCTGTAGGCAATGGCACAGTCCTTTGTGTCTGTAAGCATTAGAAACTCATCTCTTTGCATCTAGGAACCTCAGAAACTCAGTGAAAGCTGCACAGGCTGCTTCTGCATCAAATTATACTCATTCCTCTGGCTTTGAGTTCTCTCATTTCTGGCACCTAGCTCATTTCCCCTATTTTCCTTCAAGCTCTCAGTTCTCCCTTTGTATGTTTAAATGCTATATTTTACCCAATATTTTGGTGTCTTTGTAATTGGAGGAATGCAGGCCACATCAGGATCATCTGCCATGTTGCTGGAAGTTTAATATTACATCTTAAATCCTTTTAGCACTTTCTTGCATCCAACTTGATTTTCATAAGACAGTATTATCACACTCAGGTTACAGATGTAAATTTAAAGGCCAGAGTATCAAAGTGGTTTTCCCAAGTTGCATAACTAATAATGGGACTGGACCTATAAACCAATGCAAGTGTTTCTTCCACTCCAGCCTGGCACCTATTACAGCTGAAGTGCAAAGGTACAGCAGTGATAGTCTCGCTCTCTAGGCTATAACTTTATAAAAGAAGTCATAGAATATGCTTGAAAACTCGCCAAGTTTCAGAAAACACTGTTAAAATTCTTCCAAGTAAAGCTGTGAGTTGCTGTCAGAAACATCCACATTTGACGGTTTCTCTTCCATGTATCTAAAAGCAACTTTTAAGAACCTGAGAAAACTTTTTCTTCAACACCATCCATGTCATCAGTCCTAAGAGACAGATTTTCATCTCTGTTTATGCCTAAAATTTAGCAGAAATTCTCTCTATTTTCTTCTAGCAGATTTGAATGCCAACATCTAAAGGATTTTCCTCTTTAGGATATAATCTTGGAATCCTTTAGTGTGCAATGTATATTATGGCATGAGGAAGGAATATGGAAATACAATTTAGCCATTTAGATATATTTTCCAGGTACTTAGCTTCAAAATAGATTATCAGGTGTTTCCTAATTGTTCCCACTGGCTTGGGTATAAAGAGGGTTCTGTCTGGAGATCCACTTTCCCATGTTGATACATCATTTTCTCCTGAGCTGACTCTGAGTGAGCTTAATACTTGTTGCTTAGGAAACTACAGTCAAAATCCCTTGACCTGTCTTCATCCCTCACCCACCATATGGGTCAAGCAACTAATATGTTCTCCTTCCATCCATGAACTCCAGAAGGTTCTTGTAGTTTCATCTAGATTTCACACTCCTGTCCTGGGTTCATTCCATTTCCATTCACCACACCTCCCACCCCCTTTTTGTCTTCTGTACACCCTTCTTGCCAACACCCTTCAGTCACTGCCTTTCTTGAAACTCATTTCCTGGCTGGTCTCAAGAAAGTGGCAGTGGATTTGCCTGACTCCTATAAATGCTTGTCTTCCTCTCTTTACATCGGCTGCTGGAGGAACTCCAGCAGAACTTATGCTCAGCTTTGGCAATGCGTTGTAAGTTACCACATGTATTTTATGTACCTAAATTACAGAGTTGGTTCTGCTCTTAATTCCCCGCCTGTAAGCCTGTTCTTGTTTCCTTACCAACATTTTAAAAATCCTGTCCAAATGCTGTGTCAGGTTCATTAGGCAAATGTTTCCAGGTGAGAAATTAATTTTAACGAATCACCAAGGTCATTATATTTCATTCATTTTAACCATTTTTGTTTTCATTAAGTGCTAAACAAACTTGTTAAAAGAAACAACTTATGAATGGGGAATTATTAAATGGGCACCAAACCTCGACTTTCCAAGATGGAAAAGTTATGGAGATCATGCAGCCATGTAAATAACTTGTTTTATATATATATATATATAATATATATATATATTTTATATATATATTTGCAGGTCCCTTTTGGAATAAGGCTACTGACACATATATATGTGAGATGTCCTTGTTTCTGTCACTCCACTTTGTCCATTTGATATTGGCATACAAAGCCCGCCTTTGCTTCTTGATGCATACGTGTTTCCATGGACACAGAGTTCCAAGGACAACCTGTCATTGAGTTGTGACTGAAGGCTTTGTGGTATCTATATGGATCATGACACTTCTCTGGTCACTTTCCAGTGTCCCAAAGGAACCCCGTCCAGTACAGCCATGGCAGCACAGGACCCTAGGGAAGCCCTGTGCTCCTGGGTGCCAGGAGACTCACATTACTGTTGTGGCCCCATCCGTGGAGTCAGATACACGCCAGGCTTCAGGTAATTGTGGAAAAGAAAGTTTATGACTTTGGAGTAATGTCCTCTAGCTCTGTTTTCTTAGAATTTATTAAATGTGAGAAAACAAGACACAGGTTAAGCCCACATGATCTTGTCAGTGCAAAAGGTGTTTGTCAACAAAACTGTTCTGGAAGCACCAAGCTGACCAGAAGTCCTAGGGACATTATTAAAGCAACTTGGAGTCATCATTTCTTCCAGAGGGCAAGAAAAGATGCTGCTTACTCCCACCACAGGTCCTCCAACGATTACCTCTGGCTTCACCCTACAGTGTACATGATGCCCACTCAGATGCACGGATGACCTTAGTGATGCCAGAAATCTATTTAATTGTCTGACAGGAATTAACACTTCTCCAGAGTCAGGTCATCATTTCAAACAGCAGGAATTTCTTTTAAAGTGGTTGGGGCCTCAAAACTCAAAAAACATAGCATTTGGATCATTTTTGGAAATGCGTCTATTTTTGTTTCCTGCCTGAGACCAACTGCTTTTGGTCAAGCCTGGCCCTGATATGACAAATACCTTAAGTTATGGAATCCAAAAGAAATAGGGGGCCTAGTGCATGAGGAAGGAAAGCAGGCAACAAACTCCAGATTTGAGTGTTTGCCTGTGCCAGCCTGCATGACTCTAGCTTGGACACAATAGACCTTTCTTCATAAGGGAAAAAAAAAATCCCAGATATTTATTGCTACCTGCTTGCCTCAGAGTCTTGCTTGGCTCCAGCAGCAGTTTTGCAAATGTGAGAAAAGTTATGGTAGTTTCTGCACCTGCAACTTAAATGTTCTTGGGCTGTTTCCTAAACACAGCAAAACATCATCTGAATTGCTATGAAGGAAGGAATTCAACTTCTCTGATGTACTTTAAAGGCTTATGAGTTTACTGAACTCTCCCAGCTTTTTATTCCTACTTATGTGCAGTGGAGGAGACATCAAATGAAATCACCTGACTCATATATTTTTACATCTACCTCTCTCTTTTACACCCATTTGGTGAGTCCTTACTTTTGTGTTTCTGCTCTTCTTCTTGACTCACTTGAAAAGTTCTACTGCACCTACGTGTCTCAGAATAGCCAGCCACATTTGAATCCTGAAACTAGCTTTGCTGAGCCTCCAGGTTTTGCTTTGGCAGTCAGTGCTTCCCAGTTCATTCGGTACCCTAGGGGACTAAAAGCAGGTAATGATAGAAAATAGTTACCCCGCGCCAGGCTCAATTCTTAGCATTTTAAAGAAATTGACTCATAGACTCCTCCTATAGGTTTCATCCTGATCCCACAGAGAAGGAAGCAGAGGCTCAGGGAGTTGAGGGAAGTGCTCCAGTGGGTTTCTAAGGAGTGATTGAAAGAGCTGCAGGGGAACCCTGGCTTCTCCTTTATCTTCCACTTCGGACTGGCTGGGGTTCAGCTATGCCAGGCTAGAAGAGCCTAACAACTGGTTCTCTGAACAAAAACAAGAGTCCTAATTGTTAGCAACCCTTGATGATTTTCAAGAGTGCCCTCTCTGACTAATGTCAGGCTACCACTGGGAACTCAACTAGCTCCCAAGCTTCCTGAAAAATTGAGTCACTGGTTTTGGTGAGCTGACGTGAGCCAGCTCCAGCTCAGCATCTTTGATTTCAGGAGTAAACATCAAAAAGATGTCAGGGCTGGGCATGGTGGCTCATGCCTATAAGCTTCAGCCTATGAAGTGACTGGGGCTAGGGATTGCAGTTAGAGTCCCACCTGGGACCCGTAGCGAGGCCTAGTTCCAAAAAAATAGCTGGGCATGGTGGCGAGTGCCTGTAATCCCAGCTACCTGGGAAGCTGAGGTTGGGGATTGCTTGAGTCTGTGGTACCCAGGGAATGAAAGCCTGTGGTTCCATGGGCAAAAGTAGCGAGACCTAGTCTAAAAAAAAAAAAAAAAAATGTCTGTATGCTGGGCATCTGGGGAGGCTTTCTAGGGAACTGGCCTTCTCTGCCCCTTCTGACTTCTGACTTCTGTCCTTTTGTGACAAGGAGGGGTCCTCGGGTTTCCACATCCCTGTTTCCCAGGAGCCGGAGCAGACTATCAGGTCAGCGTAGAAAAGCAGGCTGCTTAAGCAAAAAACCTTCTTAAACACAGAATAACGAAGGGGATATTATTGGAGATTAGTGAGAAGTGTGAAACTGTAAGGAGAAGAGATGACAGCCTGGACCCAGCTAATGGGGACCGGACACCAGCAGCGTGGCATCTCCATTCTCCACGTGAGGATCTGACTTCGTGTGTAACTTAACCTCTGACAAGATAGTTCATAACAGATCTCGTGAGATAAGGAAATACATTTCAAGAACAGCAACAGGGACAAGTATGAGCACCTCCAGCCCCCAGCCTGATTTTCATTGACACCTAACCATAGCCCACAGAAGGGGACACTGCGGGAACACTGATGCTGCCCTCTCAGACCCTTGTGTGGCAAGATGACAGACTCACTGAACAAGATTCCATATAGTCTGACCGCTTGTGTATTAATTTAAGGCTCTGACTTTGGTTCTTTGGGGATTGAACATGTGGCACTCATTGTGTCTCCACACAGCTTTCCTGTAGCCCCTGGGCCTGGCCTAAGGTTTATCCGATGTCCCGTCAGGAATAGCTTTCTATCAACCACTGAAATCAGTTCATGAGTTTTATGAGGCAACAGAATGAGAGAATTATTCTGTTATGGTCTCCACTACACAGAAAGGGAGTTTTGGGTAAAAAAGTCCATGAGATAATTGCAATAGAGTTTTTCGTTTTAATTCATTGACTCGTTTTTCTGGTGTTTTTACTGTGAAGGGAAACTGCCCTTGCGATTATCAACTGCTTGTTTTCACATTACACTGCTCACTCTGCCACATGGAAGCCCTGCTCTTTGGATGCCAATCCTGCTTTCTACTGAGAGAAAAACCTCATTCAGATTCATGTGACATTCAGGGAAAGAGCGGCTTTGAGGGTGTGAGCGGGGTGGGTGGGGGTCTCACCTGCCGTGTGGGTCAGTGAGGCACGAAATGACACTCTTCATCATTACTTGTATGCCTATGCCTGGTTCCATTCCAGTGACTGGGCAACTTCATCACTGCTGCTGAGGCTATACCAGCACGTTACACCTCTCCCTGTTTCCAGAGGGTTCTCTCTGGCTCCAGACAGAATGATTTATGGTCCTGTGAGCCAACCCCAAAAGACTGAGGAGACAAATATACCTCATTCGTCGGGAAACAAGCCCCAGGACATAAATTATCTAGGAAAAATGAGATGGCCAATGAGCTATTTCGTTGGGTATTTATCAGCTTTATTCTTTTTTTGTGGAATTTTATTTGGCATCTCTGTGTGTGTGTGTGTGTGTGTATGTGTATATAGAGCGAGGTCTTTATATTTGCACATATGTAATATATTATATATATTTACTTTATTAGAAACAAGAAAGCACTAGATATTCGAATATTATGAGGAAATAGCTTTCTTCATACTTTATCCTTATTACAGAAGATGGAGAACAATTAGATAAAACTTGGCATAAACAAAAAAGAAAATGAAAGCATTTTATTTTTTAATCACACAAACCACTGTTGATAATTTGTATATATCATTCTAGTTATCATTTATCTTCTAGTAATAATTTAGTACCTATCTTTGTAATTATTGATGCCTATAGAAAATTTTCTTTATGTAATTAGGATTATGATGCATCGTTTTTGTGTTGTGTTGCTTTGCTTTTATTTTTACTTTTAGAAAGAGGTTTTTTAATGAAAAGCTATGAGAAAACACATAGAAGATCAGAAATCCAGTTTCAAAAAGAAGCAGTATCAAACCGGCAGCGGTGGTGTGCGGCATTAATCCCAAGCCTAGGTCAGGAGGCTGAGACTGGGAATTGCTTGAGTATGGGGTTCCCCGGGAAACATAGCGAGACCTAGTCTCAGAAAAAAAAAAGAAGCGGTATCTTTGGAATCAATTATGATGGAAACTAGCTGGTGGCCTCAGTACAATCCCAGGGACAAAAATCAATGAGTTCTCGTATTTCCTGCCTGATTCACAGGAGATTGAAGTAAAGGCCCAAAATCCTGGAAAGATTGACCTTACTCAAGGGTGGATATGATATTCACCTAAGTCTGGAGGAAAGAACACCCTGAAAGACCTGGCTAGAATGCTCAGAGAGAAAAGCAAGTATTCCTACAGATCAATGAAGAACAGAACTGCTGAACAGAACCAAGGTTCAGTATGATAAACTCTCCTAAGAAACAAATCTATAATGAATTTCAGTGAAGATCAAAAAATGAGTGAGAACTAAACCCTTCATTTATTTAAAGTCACGTTATTGTGACAAAGAGATACTGCTAAGAAATAAAAGGACAATACTTATATTTATCATTTAACATGGAGAATATTAGGGAATACTAATCTGCAAACTGCCAAATATATGTATAACAACTTGCATATTAAAGTAAAATACCAATATTAAAAAAAATGCTATTCACTATTACTCAGGATAGTCACACTAAATATGCCATAAACTTCAGAATATGTTCCTTGTCATGTCTCTAACAATTGCGTTTAGCTGCATATTAAAAAGAAATTTCATTTTCCACCATGAAAAAAGTCTACTATTTATAATTAAAATTTTCTTCACTATAAAATTTCCAAATCTGGAATGTAACTCTCCATGTAACACATTCTTCTATGGGAAAGGGATTTCCCAATTTAGTAAATGTATATAGAGTTCCAGTATGAATTCTCTGACTTGAACCTTCATAATGATACAGCTTTATTTGATATAGGTACTGTTTTAAATCTGGAATATAACTCTCCATGTAACACATTCTTCTATGGGAAAGGGATTTCCCAATTTAGTAAATGTATATAGAGTTCCAGTATGAATTCTCTGACTTGAACCTTCATAATGATATTACTTTATTTGATACAGGTACTGTTTCTCAGTTATTCAACTATTGTCTTATCTATAAAGATTTGTGTGACTTCATTTCCGAAATGTTATGTATTGGTCTCCCTCTTATGGGATTTAATTGATGAGTATATATTTTCTGGCTTCCTGCTTATTTTTTCCTGCCTATATCACCATATGAAATCTGAGAATTAACTTCTGTGAGCATGCATCTAAAATCTACTCATTTCTCACTTGTGAATTTTCCAGTATATATAGTCCTGAATCCCAGCAGAAGGATTTTCCACACTCATTCCATGACTTTCCACATTCATCCCACAAGCATTCCATGACTTCACCCCTATGTGAACTCTCTAATGTTTACTTAGAGACAACTTCTAAGTGAAGGCATTTCTGCATTCACTGAATTTAAAAGACTTCTCTCCAAAGTGAGTTTCTGGTGTATTTAAAGTGACTGCTTCCTGGGATAGGTATTGTCACATTCTGCATGCATAGGGCTTCTCTGTTGTATGATGAATTATCTGATGTATGATGGACTGTAATTTCCTACAAAAGGCCCTCTCACAAAAACTGCATTCATGGGGTCTCTCTCAGTTTTTGTATCCTCCTGTGTACAATGAGGTAAGATTTGCCGCTGAGGGCCTTCCCACATTCACTGCATCCATAGGATTTCTGTACCATATGAGCTCTGAAATGTACAGAAACTGTTCTTACCTAACATCAGCTTTCCCACATTTGCTATATTGATAAGGATTATTTCCTGTGTGAATCTCTTGATATACAAGTTTGTCTTCATACTGAAGACTTTCCCACAATCACTGCACTGATAGAATTTCTCTGCTGTTTGCACTGTGTTGTGAATGATAAGGTACAACTTACTCCTAAAGGCTTTTCCACATTCATTGCACTTATGAGGTTTTACTCTTGTATGAGTCCTTTGGTGTACCACAAGTGGTAACTTACATCACATATTATGAGAATTAAAGAGGATAAGCTACAAAATAACTTTTAATGCACTATCCAATAGTATCCACTAAATAAAAGTTAGATATTTTAATTACTGTTATTTTCTTTCTACATCAAATGTCATTGCTTATTTTATCTCTAGTTAAAAACAATCCTGTTATAAATATTTTCATGGACAAAGCCTTTCACACAACCTTTCACACAACCATTCTTATTTCCTTAATAATGGTTCTTTGGAGGACAATTGCTAGCTTGAAGGATATTCACTTATTCATTATATAACTGTAGATTACTTACTGTCTGCCAGCAACTATTTAGAGAGCAGAAATAACAACCATATACCAAGACATACTTGATTCCTGCTCCAGTGGGCCATATACTCTTAGGAGGGGGAAAAACAAGCAATTGTGCTGAAATCAAAGAAAAGAAATTTCAGAGGGTGGATAAAGTTATAAAAAGATGTTCAGCCTCTCTATTAGAGAAGACAATGTAAATTAAAATAGCAATGAGATACCACTTTAAACCAAATAAACACTGAAGGCTAGGATTTGGATGAGGTGGAGGTCCTAGGATTCTTGTTGCCAGCTGAAATGTGAATTATTATCAATTTCTTGTCATAGATCTGCCCATATCTTTATAAAGTGAAATACTAATATACTTTAATTTAGCACTTTTAGGAGCTTTATCACATAGAAATAGTGTTTAAGGACATACATTTGAAGAGGATCAACATAGACTACCATGAAAGATGCCACATTGGCAAGTAGGGTTATTTTGGAGCTGGAGGAGTCATAGTAAGAGTTCACTGTCCTCTCCCTTTCAGCCTAAAGCAGGCCACAGATCTCCTTTGTAAAACCTCCTTTCTCCTCCTTTACCTGGAAGAAGAGATGGCACTTATCATTGGAGACAACACTGACTTGAGTCTGCATAAACACACTCTCCTTTTAGTTTCCCTTCTACATTTACCTTTCTACAGTGTATCACTTCTAGAACCCAATTTCCTTTTCCTATGTCTTTTTCTTTTCTACTTTTTTTATCATCTTTTGTTGAATCATATATAAGTCCACAGGCTTAACTACCACCACTTTGGATTTTTATGTCTTTTCTGTGAAACTCCTATGTACATGTAACATAAACCTCTTTTCCTATCTATATCTCGTTAAGTTTCATTTGCAGGCCTCAGGAACTGAACCTAAACAAATAGAGGGAAAGTTTTTTTCCTCTCCATACACATTCAGCAGTATTTATTTTTCATAATATTCCTAATGGCAAAATACTGAAAACAATGAGATCAAAATAATAATAATAATTACAATATAGACACTCCTTGGGAATTTTTGTACATCCATTATTCTTTATATGATGTTATCCCATATATGTGGCAGAATATGTATTACGTGTATGCATTAACAATTAGGAGAAATTAGATTTAGATATATCTATGACATATTATCATTATCCCCATTCACCCCCCAAAAAGGAAGCAAAAAAGTTTATGGTAGTGAAAAAGGATGATTCCCTTTTGTTGAGGACAGATGTGTGATCAGTCAGCCATAGTGGGCACTCTTCCACTACCTAAAGGGGGCACAGTCCTCAAAATGGAAACCTAATTAAGATGGAGTAACTCTGGTTCACCTGAGTTAACACCTTTGTCAAAAATAGGTTATTAAACTCAGAGACATGTAAAAAACCTGTACATTTATATGAACAAGGAGAAAGATGTGTACATAGCACTATTATTGTATATACTTAGCACCATTACTATGGGGAGATAGAATTGGGTAAGTAATGAGTTTTTAATTTGCACTTTGTTAGTCTCTAGAATATCAAATATGAAAAGTTTTAGCTCAATTTTATTACTAGTAAAATACTATAGAAAAGATTGAGAGTGCTCCAGAAGCAACTGGCACTTGTCCTCCAAGTCCAGTATGTATTAACCTTATGAAGAGCTAGATCCTTGTCCAGGAATAGAGGTCATAGAGGGCAGTGACAAGTTGTGGCCAGAATTGCCAGTCATTGTTTTAAGACTGTAGAATGATTCACTTGCATAAACAAGTCACTGATGCAAGAATTTTAACTGAGGTGGAGAATTTAAAACAGTTTATATATGGTGCAGGTAAAGGGTCAGCTTTCAACCCCACAGCATTCCACATTCTGATCCTATTCTTTTTCATCTGAATGGGGGGCACCTTCCCTTTACACACCTCACAAGGTTGTCAACAGAAGCACCTGAGATCAAACATATGGAAATGCCTAGCACAAAACCTGGCAGGAGGTAAAACCTCAAAATGGGTTACTTGATCAGAATCTGCCCCCTCAATCTTAGCAAGCTGCCATAAAGAACAAAGGAGGAGCAGATGTGAGGAGACTTTGGAAAGTGTGAGGCATGATACAAAAGTGAGGCAATAAGAGAGGCAGCGAGGGAACCAGTGTGAGAACCTGAGGGCCTTGGCATCCGCCTCGGAGCCTGGATCTGCTCTGTGTACTCTATCACTGCAAAAAGTTTAACCAAGTTCAAGAAATCGGTTACTTGTCTAATGGCCTGGAGAATGAGGAACTGGGTGAAGTGCTCCAAAGGAATGTCTGGCACAGAATTCTTATTTCCAGAACTTTCCAGTGCTGGCAGGTGTGAGATTGTGCAGTCACCGAGAGCCTTGCCAAGGAGCTTCAGCGCTAACTGCCGAACACGAAGGGGAAAGTCCCTTGGTGGGCCGTGTGTGCTGTTAAAGGCAAGTCACACAAGAGGGTACAATAAATATCAGTTCCAAAAACACTTTGCAGGCATTGAGACTTGGCCAGTTACAGAGCTGGAATGTTTTGGCCAGCTCTGAAGTGTGGGGGGAAAAAGTGATGAGACAGAGCTTGTCTCCTAGCATTCTTTTTATATAATGCTCCATGTGTACCAAGTGTCTCACAGCACAAGGTGAAAATATTTCAAAGAAAAGGGGGGAAAGAGTGCTGGTTTATCTTCACGAAACTGAAGGCTTTGAATATCATCTCTTCCCCCTGTATCCACCTAAGACACAGTAAGCATTCCACCTTCTTTCAGATCCTGCTTTAATTATGCTGTGCAGTTGTTGTTGCTGTGTGCTCTAACCTCGAGGTAGAAATTTACTTCCAAACAACTTCCAGTCCCAGTTCTTCTCAGAGAAGAAATGGAGCTACTGTGACAGACAGATGTACCTGCAGGTTTCCAAGCTGTGGAAGGGGAACAGGTCAGGAAGTCAAAGGGCAAAAGTCAGAGGATGAGATGATAGCCAAACACCTAGCCTGGGGTTCGCAGTCTTTTCCTGGAGACCCTGGAGGCCCTGGAGGCCCTCTCACTTAGTCCCTTTTATGTGCCCCTTCTTGATGATGTCAATATCTCAAGTTAGATCATGGTGGAAATCCTATGAAATAACCCACTTCAACAAAATGCTTTCCTGTCCCCACATCCTGTGGTCAGCAGAGGTCACCATGGAGGTTATGAATTAATCTTTTGGAGTTTACTGCTTCCGATAACCACAAACACACAAAGCCTGTGTATAAAAACAGCAGCCACAAATCACAGGTCAATCATTTCTTGACTTCATGTAAACAGATAATCAGAAAAATTGAGGGTATGGTCTATTCCATCGGGGTTTGAAAAACATCAGTCACAAAACTGTTGTAGGTAGAAAGTCAGCTCTAGGCCTCAGCACTGATCTGTGACAAGGGTCAGTCACTTCATTTCAGCCTCCTTTTTATGGTCAGAGAATGAGGAGGCTGAATGAAAGAATGGCAGTTTCCTCTTCCTAAAAAAAAAAAAAAAAAAAAAAACAACACTACAGTTTCATGCTTCCTCTGCCTCAGGCAGTAGTTTAGTATGACCAGATTTAGCAATATCTGGGACATACATATTCTAAAAATCCACTTGCTGTTTCTCTGAATTTTAGATTTAACTAGATATCCTATATTGTATATGGCAAGCCTATAAAGGTTAAAATATCTCTGTGAGGAAAGCAGTTAGCCCTCACTCTGCTCTCTTTGCATGGGCAGTAAGAGGGAACAACAGAAGGGGTCTGTGAAACAGGGCTCCCTCCTGCCCCCACTCATTTCCTCACGCCTGCTGCTGGGCAAGAAAAGGTCCCACCATTTCATCCATGTCTTGTCTGGTCGGGGCAAGGCAAACAATTCTCTTGAGCTCTGTTTAGACAGAGACGCTCCAACACGTATTTGATTTGGCCTCATTCCAGTCAGCATTTATAAAATAAATTCTCCCTTACATTATAGGGAGACAATTCCTTTTCTTTCTCCATGGAATTAAATGCATGACCAAGGAGATAGGTTGCTCCTCAAAGGAAATCAAGGACATTCTAGTCAGTGGGATAAAATTTTCTCTGTGGGGGTGATACTTCCTATGGTGAGACTATAAGTTCTCAGAATGCTGAAGCAAGATTTGCCTTAAAAAGAAAAGAGGGGCGAGAGTTCCCCATAGGATTTGATAGCTTATAATTTTTTTTTGCTTACATTGTTTAATTCACACACACACACACACACAAAAAAAAAAACTGATGGAAGAAGTGTTGTATTCATTCTGCTTTATAGATAAGGAATTTGGTTAAAAATATAAATTTCTTATTTTAAAACATTTTAATTGATTTTTACTATATATTATATTCATTGTATTATATATATATATTTTATATTGATGATATACCTTGAAGTTCTCCCACCACCATGTCAACCATGAACCATCCTGATATCTTGTGCTCATCCCACCCCTGATTTCACCCTCCCTCACTCCCCCTCCCTTGCTGTGTGCTTTATTTACTGTCAGTTTGTTAGCTGAAAAATGTTAAATTTCTTGCCCAAATCATCCAGCAAGTTGATAGAAAAATCGGGGTTGAAACCAGGTCCTTGAACCACAGTTAACCTTGCTCTCTCCACAGTGACCCTGCTATTTAAGAACCCTTCTGGAAGGGTGTTACATATTTAAACAATCCCTGTGGGGTTTAAGAGAAAGTCCCAGTGCGTTCTGAGGCTTTTAGTAGAACAGTGATACGTTCTTCTCTACTGAGGCTCCTTTTTGCTTCCTGCCCTTCTAGGCCTTGAGGACTGCTTTGTAAAAGCCAACTTGTCAGATTAGCATTCTTTCAACAGATGAGGAGACCTCGGTGATTGAAATTAGAGTCTGGACGTTAAGACAAGCCTCCCTGAGCTTCTGGTACTCCCTCAGTCTCCAGTAATTAAGGTAATGACTTAAGACAATACATACTTCTCCTGCTGTTGATAGAGGAACACATCCTGAGCTTGTGTTAATGGGTGGCTAGCAGTAACTCAATTGCCACTGGTCAAGTTCACTTCTGTGGATTCATGTGGGATAGACTAGGCCAGGTTCCAGGGCTTATTTGTGCCAGGAAACTAGATTCCTGTCGGACAAGTTTTGTCACACTACTCTGAAGATGAGCAAGTGTCAGGGATTTGAATACTAATAATATGGATAGACCCAATGTTTGCCTGTTTTTTTTGAAGATACCCACTACTCATTTTATATTTCCCCTACTTAGTTTTTGTTTATTGCATTTCTGGAAAATAAATTTCTCACTTACCCTATATTCTGTGTGGATAGCATTTGTACTTATTCACTTATATCTTTCATGTATGCATATATATATATATGTGTGTGTGTGTATATATATATATAATTTTTTAATCACTTAAGAGGAACTATAGAAGCCACTAGAACCACATTGGACAGATGACTTGAAGAGAATATGTACTTGTTGAGATTATGGATGCTTTATTCTTCTTTAAATGTTTGTCACACCCATAAATATAAAATTTCTTCATTAAAAAAAAACTATTTAAAATAATTATGAAAGAAAGGAAACCTTCATTGCCCAAATCTACACACTCATCTCCCTAACCGTCTGACAGTCGCATCTCCTTCTAGCTGTTGACAAACAACACATATTAACATAATTGAGATAATTAAGGGCAGTGCCAGGTACTGTTATCGTACAGGCTTCTGCAGTTCGGGGACTGCCAATTTCCGCTCCCTTCTAACAGCCTGAAGGCGTGGAGATTAACACCTACAAAGTATGGTGGCTTGAATATAGATGAGGGGAGAGAGACAGGCTGCTTCCTTTGATTAAAACATTAGAAGAATAATTATTACAATAGTAAAATGGCTTCAACCTTCTGTTAGGTTTTTTTTTCTCCTGCAGTTTACTCTGTATCTCTGAAACATTTTTTCATTCCTCCAGATGGCAAATTACTGTCATTGAAAATCTTATTCTTCAAGTGGAAAACATTTTATATGGATTGAGTTAGTGGCCCCCAAGATGGGGTAATTTTCATTGTTGCTGAGGAAAAGAGAATATTACTTCTAGAGACCCAGCAGGCATTTTATTAAACAATTGTACCAGTTGGAAGCAAATTATTGCTTTTATTCAGAACTACCATTTAGAAGTTGTATGCTTTCATTTCGGTGGGATATGAGTGTTGGAACCAGCTTGGGTTCTCCTATTGGCAGATTTCTTAGCAGGCCCACCTAGACCCAAATCATAGGAATGGCGAAACTATCAGCTGCTCTTTCTCCATCAAGACTGTGATTGCTCTTAAGTTAAAAATGGATAGGATGCCACTGACACTTTTCTCTAAGGCTCTGGAATATTTATGAAGCCATAGAAGGAGGGCAGTACCCATACTGAGCAGAAGCCTGATGCAATATTAATTTACCACTTCTTCAGCAGTGGTTTTTACACAACTATTTCTGGCAGACCCTTGCAGGCCCTGGTCTACAGTATGAGATCAGAAGCACCACGGTTTTGCAAAGCACAAAGAAACTCTGGCCATTGTTTCTATAAATGTCTGTGATCCAGAGCTTGGTTCTGTTCTTGGGAACAAAAACCACATTCTGCCAAAAGTGTCACAGGTCATGTTGTCAACTAATATCTCCTTTCTATATTAGTAGGAAAATCAAGTGTATATCAGGACAGTGTAATTTAGGCAGGTGGACAGAGCCACATTCTTTTCAAGGCAAGGAAAAAGAGTGTTCCTTGGTGCATTTTTCTAGGTTGAAATGATCTGTTTTGATTGAGACTTCCAGCTTCCTATTTAATTAATTATTTATTTATTTATTTATTTATTTATTTATTTATTTATTTATTTGTCTATGCATAGTCTTTTTCTTCTTTTTCTTTTTGGTAATGGAAAAATAAAGCCCAAGAATCTGAAAGTTGGCTGGGCACGGTGGCTCATGCCTGTAAGCTTCAGCCTATGAAGCAGCCAGGGCTAGGGATCATGGTTCGAGTCCCGCCTAGTGAGACCTAGTTCCAAAAAAATACAGCTGGGCTGGTGGCGTGCGCCTGTAATCCCTGCTACCTGGGAAGCTGAGGTTGGGGATTGCTTGAGTCCATGGTAATGCTGGGCAACGAGAGCCTGCGGTTCCATGGGCAAATATAGTGAGACCTAGTCTTAAAACAAACAAACAAACAAAAAAATTAGCAAAGATACTACTCTATGTTTAAAATAAGACCCAGAGCCAAGCATGGTGGCTCATGCCTGTAAGCTTCAGCCTATGAAGTGGCTGGGGCTAGGGATCACGGTCCAAGTCCCGCTCAGGGCAACATAGAGAGACGTAGTCCCAAAAATTAGCTGGGCGTGGTGGTGCACACCTGTAATCCCAGCTACCTGGGAAGCTGAGGCTGGGGATTGCTGAGTCTGTGGTACCCCAGGCAACGAGAGCCTGCGGTTCCACAGGCAAAAATAGCAAGACCTAGTCTCAAAAAAAAAAAAGAATCTGAAAGTTGAGAAGTGTCTACTGAGAACACTGCCCCATTGCGTTCTCATTAGAATTGGTTTGCTGCTGTGGGATTGCTTCTTGTGGGATACCTGTTTATTAGAAAAATTAAGTGTTTTCCTGTGAAACTTAATTGAATTGGTCTTATTCAAATCTTGGGGGGAAAGCTCCTTTTGGTCATTTCATTACTTCAGAATCTTCTATCTGCTTTGACCTATTTGAATTAAACAAAGTCAAACTAAACAAAGACTCCATGTAGTTGTGCAAGTAAGGAACCCAGATACTTTTTCCAATCAGATCATCTAGTCAATCCCCTCCCAAGGCCACCCTCATCCTTGTATTGTCTCAAGGGAGACAAGTCAGTTTTGGGCAAATGAGCACTTTTTCAAAGACAAAACTGAGACAAAATTCAAATACTGTGCTAGGTTAAAAGGGGAGGAGAATGAAGTGGATGTTCTCTTTAGATTATAGACCTTGGAAGTCCACCAGAGAGAACCCCATTTTGGTAGCTCAGAAACCAAATGTCAAAGAGGTATTCCTGCTTTCCAAACAAAGTCAGAGGATGGAACTGAGTTCGGTGCTATGACCTCAACTCATTCTCTGGGAATCACAAGTCAAGTCCTTGCTGGAATTTTTCAACACTTCCAATTTCCTTTCATTTGGCTGCTTGGTGGTTCCTATGAGAAGATTCCCTTCCTCTCCACCCACCATCCCTCTCTCTGTCCTTCAAGTAACACTCTGCCCTCAGCCCAGGGAGACACTTCTTTCCTCTTCTGGAGTCAGGGGAGGTGCTCAGAGTCTGATGTGAGGTTTGGAACTTGAAGGTACAGAACTGCAGAAGTTCGATATGAGTGAATATTTGTGTGTGTGTGTGCATGTGCATACATCACTGAGATAAAACAAAAAAGATGTTTAAAAGCTGAGTATCGTTCACCCTCAAACAGCATAGACTGGAACCCTGTGAGTCCTCTTCGATGTGGATTTTCTTGTAAAAAGACAACATCAATCTATATTTCTGACCAGTACTGATATATTTTCTCTTCTTTGTGATTTTTCTTACTAACATCTTTTTCTCTAGCTTACTTTATCATGGGAATGCAGTATGCAGGGCATATATCTTACAAAAGATGTGTTTATTGACTTATTGGTAAGCTTCTGGTTGACCACCAGCAGGTTATTAGTAGTTAACTTTGGGAGGAACCCATAGTTATATGTGGAGAGATAACTGTGAGGGAGGATAGTGACCCAAACACTATGTTGTTACAGGTCAACTGGACTTGTCTTCCTTTCCTGTGACCAATACAACACATCACCACACACCACCACAATATAACACATCAGTCACACACTGGTGGCTTCACCCAGAAGAAATTCATTCACTGATCTGGAGGTTGGAAGTCCAAAGTCAAGGAGTCAGGAAGGCTCCCTCCCTTGGAAGAGTCAAAGGGAGGATCTGTTCTTTCAGCTTCAAGGACGGGGATGTTGATGACATTCCCAAACTTGTAGCTACATCACTCTCCTCTCTCTGTCTTCACATGACCCTTTCCTCTTTGCCTCTCCTCTGTGTACATTTGTTACTGGATTTGGGCCCACCCAGAGAACACCTCATGATCTCATCTCCAGATCCTTAACTTAATTACATCTGTAAAGATCCTTTTATTCAAATAAGGTCACATTCACAGATTCTGGGGATTAAGGTATGGACAAATCCTTTTGGAAGCTGCCATGTGGCTCACTAGAGAACCTCACTGATGGCTTGCTCATAGGAAAATGTTTGGAAATAGGTGCAATATTATATTTTGATTGATTGATTGCATAAGTGTATTTGCTTTTATATGCCTTAATTTGTTCCAGAGAGTTTTTAAGATAGATGCACAAGAGCAGACATTGTTTATAAAAAAAAATGCTTTGTATTCTAGATATGTATTATTCTTGCAGATAGACTCCCGGGCTCTCTGGAAATGACAAGCCCATCTCATACCTGCAAGCACAAAGACTGTTCATTCATGAAAAGAAAAGGAGAAGATATCCCTGCAACTGTATTTGCTCATGTCAAGCACCTTGTCACCAAATCTCCTGGTAAGTTAGGTGCCTACAGTGCTTTCAAAAGCATTGATTCTCCACCTTATTATAACTGGAGACACTCATATTTAGCCTGTTGACATATGTTCCTTAGAAGAGGGGAGAAATGTGTCCCAGAATATAAGCTGGTAAGGTGCCCACAGCCAAAGAGATAGATCTCTGCACTTCTTTGTCTGGTAAAATATCATCTCAAGAGATATTATCTCACTGGGCTATCACAAGAGAGCCGTGTTCCCTTCTTCCATGTGCTTCTTGTCCCTGCATCTCTTCTCTGTAGACTCCCTGCCATTCCTCTCTTACATCTTCTTCCACAAAGTACAGATCTCTTATGAAACTGAATCAAGACCTCAAGGCTCAGCCATATTTTAAGCTCTAGCTGCCCACACGTGTCCTTGTGTCCTGGCCCTGATTCTTAGTTTTGGCAATGAAGTGTGAGTGGACTCCTTACTTGCACTTCGAGTATCCATTGTGAGCTCCATTCCTGGTTGGATCAGTGAAGCCAGCATTGCAGGTTTGGGAGCATTTGTTCCATGATAAAGAATATAAAGTTTTGTTCTTTTGGTAACATTTTTAATTGAATTAACATCACTATTGATTTATAACATACTGTATTCTTCAGCATTCAGCATAATGTACAGCATTATGATTCAGTATCTGTATATGGTACATTATAATCACCATCAAAGTCTAGTTTTTATCCCCTACTATACAATTGAATCCCTTTAACTGATTTGCCCACCTCTCCATTCTGCTTCTCTTTTGTGTCCAACATTCTGTTGTCAGAATCTAAAGGCTTGTTTTTGTTTTGTTTTATCTTAATTTATCACATAAAACCACAAAAAATAACAGCATTTGTCCTTTTTTACCTGAGTTGTTTACCTGAGTATGATCCCCTCAAGATGCATATATGTTGTAAATATCAAAGGTTTCATCATTTTAATAGCTGTATAGTATTTCACCATGTAGATTTACCATGATTTCTTTATCTACTCATCCATCCATGGGTGCATAGATTGTTTTCAATTGTTGGCTATTGTGCATAATACTGTAGTGAACACAGGGGTACATATCAGTGATTCCAGATTCTTCAGATTACCAGAAGTAGAATAACTGGATCAAGCTGAATTGCTATTTTTCTCTTTTGAGAAATCTTCATACTGTTTTCCATAGTGACTACAGTAATTTACATTCCCACTAACACTGCATGAGTGCTTCCTTCTTTCCACATCCTTGACAGCACTTGTTGCTTGTCTTTTGGGTAATAGCCATTTTAAACAGTGTGAGGTGTTATCTTAAAGTTTTGATTGCCATTCTCTAATGAAAGGTGATGAATAGGTTTCCCTGTGTCTGTTGGCTATGTGCATGTCTTCTTTGGTGAAATGTCTGTTTAGACCCTCTGCCCATTTTTAAAAATACAAATATTGGTTTTCTTGTTGAGTGGTACATGTTGTTTCTATACTTTTGATGTTAATTCCTTGTCAGGTATATGATTTGTAGATATCTTCTTCCATACAGCAGGCAATTTTTTCATTTTGGTGATGGGAATTTTTTTCTTATACTGTTATTGTTCTTAGAGTATTACTCTTTGCAGTCTTGAAGGGAGATCGGTATTTACAGTCAGAATGCAGGCATTCCTGGGCCCCTAGTTATAACCCTTTCAATTGTAGTCTCTCAGAGAACACTCAATTCTTTCATTAGCCCAATGAAATGTTCTATTTCTAATGATCATCTCTTCATGAAAAGGAGAATTTCTTCAGAAACTGTGGACCATAACCAAGCCCCATTCTATTCTTTAGTTAGGGTCCATGCCCTCTGCTCAAGGGGTGATGAGGGAAAAGAGGTCTGTCCACCAACTTGGACAGTGGCCATGTTAGCATATCTTCCTAACATGGAGGAAAAGTGAGATAGATATGGTGAGGAAAGAGCAAAATACACCTTCCTCTCCATTTTTTTTGGCTTCTCCTATTGGGATGAACTCAATAATCCCTATTTCATTCAGCTGTCACTCTGCTAGGTCTAGGTATGATCAAAATTCATGTCTGTCTTATGTGAGCTGCCATGGGCCCTGGACCTGATGACATCAGTCTCCAATCTCTTCAATGAGACCTCTCTTTGACTTGAATTTATGCTACTGAAGGCTAACTGGATTCTGAACCAAGAAGTAAACGGACTGGGAATTGCCTTTGATAAAAGAAATAAAAGGGCCTGAGGTCTAGTATGTTTGGAAAACTCAAATGGTTCTAATCCCCTCTTAGAGATTTATAATAAACAATAAAAACTTCCTTAATCTTGGTCATTGTGGAGTTCCTAAAATTTATTTAACTTTAGAACTCTCCTTTTACGTAATACCAATTATTAAAGAGAAAGAGAGTCATTCTGGAAAATAGAAGATACACTGGCTTGAAACAAAAGATCTGTGTCTGAATTACTGCTTCACGATTTTCTGACTGTTAGTATCATAGAAATTAGCAGTAAGAGTTGGTCTGGCCGGGCACGGTGGCTCGTGCTTGTAAGCTTCAGCCTATGAAGCGGCCGGGGCTAGGGATCGCGGTTCGAGTCCCGCCTGGGGCCCGTAGTGAGACCTAGTCCCAAAAAATAGCTGGGTGTGGTGGCGCATGCCTGTAATCCCAGCTACCTGGGAAGCTGAGGCTGGGGATTGCTTGAGTCTGTGGTACCCTGGGCAACAAGAGCCTGCAGTTCCATGGGCAAAAATAGCAAGACCCAGTTTCAAAAAAAAAAAAAAAAAAAGAGTTGGTCTGAATATATGTAAAAGGGCATACTGCCCTAACAGTGTGAGAGATACAAAGATATCTATGAAAATGCTTCTCAAATAATAACAGGTTATTCAAAATTACCCATGTACACACATACATTTGTGAAAGGGGTGTGGCCTGTCCTGCCACCTGATTTTTGTCAATAGTCTTATTGGAACTCGTATTCATGTTTGCACAGTCTTGTACAACTGTAGTTGTGTTACAGTGCCAAATTAAGTAGTTTATTAAGTAGAGGCAGAGACTGGCTTGAAAATCTCAAAAATGTGTCATTATATGGGAAAAATTTATTGACTCCTGACCTGTAATAAGAAATCGTTTGTCTTCAAGGACTTGTTGTGTTTATAGGAAACGAGATGACAGAAATTGTGAAGTGACAATGAGTAAAAGCCTGATGTGGATTCTTGTGTTGGAGGCCAGTGCCTTGTCTTCTTACCCGGTAGATCAGGTGGTAAGGTCTACCGGGGGGTGGAGAAATAACTGCACCTGGACTTTCTCCAGATGATAACTTGACTGATGAACATGCCTGAACACTGGTAGCAAATCCTGGAAGGTTGCCCAGTCCACCCCAAGTAAATTGAGGAACCAGAAGAATGCAATTCCAGGCCTGTGGAAGCAGCAGAGTGACAGTTCATCACAAATGCATGATGCAAGTCGCAGCTGAAGACGCAGTGTTTTATGAGTTTTGAAAACCCATGCGAACTAGGGGCAAGTATTTACTTGCCATAGCAATTTTAAAAGATGAAGACAGAGCATTGAAACAATGTAATGACACTTCTACATATTTCTTCCTGAGGTCTCCAAGTGGGTGAACTGGGGTTCAGGATCTCTGGGTGCCCACTCTCAGCCTGGCCAAACCACAGCAGAATCAGAATTCCGAGAATCCTCTCGGGGACTTTCTGGATCTTGGCATCTTGAACTCAGCTGCCTCGTGCTCACAGACCAAGAATGCAAACAACGAAGCATAAAAACAAGGGGGCTGTTCTTGGAAAGGGGAACATTCTCCACTTAGTAGGATGGTAAGGGGGTGCGATAAGAGGTAGATTATCCGGGAGCTAGATTGTGCTGCTATCTTTCCCGCCCCTGCTTCTGGTCTTTGCAGTCATGAGCTGCTAACAGCATCTGGGTCCACAACTCCCAGTTGAGGAATGCCGGCAGGGCTATTTGTGGAGCCTATCTCTGCGAGTGCACTTCAGACACCTCATACATTTCCAGCCTTCCTCCCTACCGCGTGTGGGGGCAAAGGCTGTGATCATGCTTACGATGGGAGGACCAAACGTTTGGAAGAGTCTCCATGACATTTCACTGCTCTGTTAATCTTCTGAGAACTGCTCTTTCAAATGAACACTCACTCTTGTTCCTAAGAATTTTAGAAACTCATGGAAACAAGGAGCAAAAATCACAGCCTGGAGTCAGACTGGCTTCTGACCATTCTGGGTGTTTTACTCAGCAGAGAGGTAAACTTTCCTGAGCAATCTAGAGGCAAATGAACTCTCACCCTGCTTGAAACTGAGGCCCGTCTACAATCTAGAACACTACTCTCCAGCCTTCTCTTCAGGCAAGTGGATGTGTTACTGTCTTCACAATTAACACCAGATATTAACTACTATTATTTTAGTATATGTGCTGTGGAAGCAAACACTATTAACTACTGTTATTAAGGACTTGTCCATGTGAAAAAAAAAATCCATCACTCTCTTTTTTCTTCTCCCAAACAAAAACAATCACATCTTGAAGATAAAAACTGTCTAATTCATGAGAACCTTCCCACCAGTTTGAAACAACTGTTAGTGTGTCCAGTTGACCTTGAACTATGTGACTTATGTGGAGGTTAGGGTTTTGGCCTCCAAGCAGTTGAAACCCAAGTATAACATTTTTTTTTTTTAACTTCTCAAGTGGAGAAGATGAGCATCACACTGAGTTTAAGTGGATACTTGGAATACTTGATGTCACTACAGCAGCAAAGGGAGTGGCTGCAAAATGCATTATTGCAAGTTGCATGACTTCTGCAGTAGTAGAATAAGCACTGCAGTTCATTTTATGTAGTTATGATTTCATCTTGCTCCTCACATTGGTTTACATTTCTCTTGACTCTGAATATGTCATGTACAGTCTGTGTGTGCCTAACTTTTAAGGTTTAACTTTTTATAATAAATCTCTATGTGTTTTGTGAAAGTAAAAGATAAAGTAGAATAAAATAGAATATCAGCTACTTACAGTTTATGTGTTCATGACTTACGTTTTTCTCATCCCACCTCCCCCATATTTCTAAGTTATGCTGTCTGTGAGTTTTCAAATTGTCATAATTCCCAAAAAAATTTTTACAAAATATTTTTTTGACAAAAATCCACGTAGAGGTGGATCCTCACAGTTCAAAGGATCACCTGCAATCCTTTGTCAGTAACTATCACTGAAAATGAAATCAGTCTACGGCGGTACCACCCTGACCGCGCCCGATCTCGTCTGAAAATGAAATCAAAGGTAAGTTGTTGGGAATATCTCTGTCTACTACATGTAGGGGGCAAGTGAAACATTTCAGAAAGAAATAGCCGAAGTGCCAACTGAAGAGGTTCTGTTAACTGTGTTCATTATTGGACTCAGGTGCACCTGGAAGGCCTTGCATTTGACCCAAGGAGTGTTGGGAAGGAACTCTCCCTCAGGGAAGAGAGGATAAAGGATATTGAACAAGACCGAGGGGCACAGGAAGTGGTTATTCTGTAATGCCATTTTTTTCTCTTCAGTGGCTAAGTCACGAGCTCTTATGGAGAGAAAAATTCCCAAAGACCGTGACCAAAAATTTGGTGTTTTATATATATAAACACATATATATGTAAACAGTGATGAATATAAATATATAGAGAGATTTTATATTTATAGATTCATATGTATGTACACTATGCACTCACATACCCTTGGGGCTATAAGTGAAGTAAAAGTGAGGTTTGGGACATCTTCTCCCCTTGAAGCTGGAATCTGATGGGATCTGAATGGGTCACCTGCCTAAGCAGAGTTCACCCCCCTTATAGCTCAGAAAGGAAGCAGCAGGAACTGGGGCCTCCACAGGAACAAGAGGCCACAGGGCTGTGCCTGTGTGTGCAGAGGGATGTCAGATGTCCACAAAGGAAAGGAACACTCTTCCCTCTCTCCCACCAGCTTCAGACTCTGCTCCCACCTTCAAATCCCCAGTCATTTTTTCTGGAGAGTTTCTTCCTTGTTTCCTCACCTCTTAATTTCCACACTTCACCTTTTATTCTGTCCCCACTCCAAAAACTTAACCTAAGTACTGTACTTGTCAATAAAGAAAAGGCTTTCTCTTTCGTCTATGTCTTCATCATTCTTTTTTTTTTTTACTTTGTTTTCAACTGTGCAACTCTTGAGGAGGCTTATCTCTGCCTCTAAAAATGAACTATATGACATACGCATGAAGAAGTGCCTTAGTAAGAAATAGTACAATTTTTAAAAATTCAGAGAATTTACCATTGGTTGTAGTCATCACATTAATGATAAAGCATTATCACGTTAAAAAAAAAAAAAGCAAATCAATGAACCTGCATATTTTGTGCTTGGGAATGAGTCTCCTTGTGGACACTTGACATCAACACCTCTCTGCGTTGCAAGACTTCTCTCATCGGCCTACCTGAACCATGGAGTAGACAGCCCATTTTAGCCTCAGATAGATCAATTTCTAGAGTGAAGCCCCTCCTCTCCCTGTGCCCCTAGTGGGCAGAGAGGGGCCAATTCTAAGATGCTTCCAGGCAGCATAAATACCTTCTTGCTGCAACAGCTCTGAAACCCTTGAGTGGAGAAGGGCCTCATGTACCTGCTGTTGACTGAACTGACTCTCAAATGTCCCCAGTTAGCTGTCACCTCACCCTTTTTGTTTGATTATGAGCATCAGCATCATTTCTGACATGAAACAGGAGTCAGACCAGTGTCTGTGTTTCAGTCTCGAGGCCCTAATCTGATGCCCTGGGGACCTTGCCTCTGTCTACTTAGGCCAGTCAACCCCTGGGGGGTCTGCTCTGACAGAACACAGCGAAAGCAAAGCAAGCTGCAGGGGCCATGGCCCTGGCCCATCCTGCAGAGCCAGCTCTCTGGGGATCTTGAGACTTGAAATGAAGCTCTGTTCTGGTCTCATAGTTGCCTCCTAAGGAGCAGAGGGAGCAGGAAGGGATGAGCTCATCCTTCCCCTTCATGGCCACCGTGGCTCCCTGCTGTGCCCTTGCTGACCTCCTTGTCACCCGGGCTCTTGCCAAGCCAGAACTAACAGGGTAAAAGAATGCTGTGGTCACAATTCTGCAAGTCGGACCCCCCCCCCCCGCAACTTGATGCCTTGTCTTGTATACTCAGGATATGAGAGAACCAGAGAAATAAAGAGAACAAAGAACAAAGTCCTGAGATTCAGCCTGAAAATTCTGTCCTGAAAATTCGCTGTTAACATGAGTGTCTTGGATATGTTCTTGCATATGTCTGCGCTTACATATTTACTTGCAGAGGCTTAATCATTAAATCATGTTATCCCCTAAAGATGTTCTCAGTGGCAACAAATCTCTTGGCATGAGATAGGATAGCAATAAAAACTACTCATGACAGGCAGGATGCTGCTTGAGTGTGTAAAATAAATTTTAGAAAGTAGGTTAAAACAGTAGGAGGCATGATAGTCTAGCAGAAATAAAAATGACAGTCAAATCCACCTCTTCTTTTCCTGCATAATTGATGAGCTATTTTTAGTCTAACCCCCTCCCCTTTCTTTTAGTGTGTAAAATGATGGAATTATTGCCTTTTCTCCTAGCTCCTGCTTCCTAGTCTTCCTTAAGTCTGGAATCAATGGAATGAAAGAAAGATAGCAAGCAATGAAAGGGGAAAGAAGTGAGGAAGGAAGGAAGGAAAGAATCAGGTTAATAATCACTGATATGTTCATTTCACCAAATTGGGGTCAGAAAAAGTGAAGAAATAAGTAACAAAAAACTCAATTTGGCTCTGATTTTTTAGCCTGACATCAACTAGGCAACATTAATACTGATATTGGTAAAGTATGTGGTGACAGGGTGGAGGCTCTCTTTCATGAACTCCTCAGTTTGTCACCCCGCTCCCTGAGGAAGGTGAACACTCCCTATTTTATAGATGATAAGTCAGAGGCTTGAAAAATATCAGATGACTTCCTAGGGCCTGCATGGCCAGTGGGTGTTGGAGCCTGGCCAGATACCACGAGGTGAGCACTTATCTTAAATGTTGATGCTCAAAGCTAGGTGGTCTGTGGGCTGCCCCACTATCTTGCATCATCTGAACCTTCCCCTCCCCTAAGAAAGCTGCCCCCACAATATGCCTTGTGTGCCTTTGGTGCTCCCGAGTCCCCCGCTACTTCCCCAAGCGTCCAGGAATAGACTCAGAACAAATAAGAGACTTGTGCTTTCCTGGCAAATCTGGAAAGCAGGAGTGTGGCCATTCGACCAGACATGACCTCAGAGGTCTTCTGGGCGGAAACAGGCCTAAAAGCAACTGGCAGCCATCTTGCCTCAGACTTTGAGGGGTGTGCAGGATCACACCCATTTTTACTTACCCTTCTGACCCTCTAGATGTTAGTTTGCACTTTACATGGGAGTGTTACGTGCAGGTATCTCTCCCTTGATCGAGCTTAATTTTTTTTTTCACTTGTGCATTATAGATACTGTACTTTTTACAAATTGGCTTATGATGACCCTGCACCCAGCAAGTTTATTTGTATTATTTTCCAACAGCTTGTACTCCCTTCCTGTGTCTATACCAATTTAATTAAGATGTATGTATTGCTTTTTTTTTTTTTTTTTAGGTATAATGCTCTTCCACAGTCAATAGATTGCAGTGTGGTGTAAATATAATATTTGATGCATTGAGAAATCAAAACATGCATGTGACTCACTGTCTTTTGATATTCACTTGGTTGCCATGATCTGGAACTGAACTCCCATATCCCTGAGGTTCCTGTGTAGACCCTGATCAGGTGTGGCAGGTTAGGATTGATTGTTCTCTGTTCCATAAGCCAGAAGTAGCTCATTCAAGGCTTCACTTCTTTTCTGCTTTGTCATTTAGCCTGGTTAGAAAACTTCTTTCATTGTCAAGATGCACAGGCTGGTTGGGACAACCTACAGATTCCCTTGCTCCCTACATGGGCAGGGCTAAAAGAGTCAGTGATCCCAGCCACTTGTACTCCTTGGAATGACATTTGTTTGCTTCTGATACTATTACTTGTTGCACATTGGTACCGAGATCTAAGCCTACTGGTACCAGGTGGGAATTGGCAGCAGCTGTGATGGTCTCTCTCCCTGTTGCACCACCACAGGCCTGCTCTGGCTGTGGCACTTCACAGCCCAGCAACCTACCATTTACATGGACTTCCTGGATTGAAAATGGACTAATCAGTTGTGAGCTTTGACATGATTGGTGCTTAATGGTCCAATCAGTCATAGGATTAAAAATGGTACAATTAGACTCTAAGGTGGGTCACCCTGATAAAGGTTATAAGCCAGGGTTGGTGGGAGCAGAGAGACTATTCCAGCCCCCAAGAGAGATGGTTCTAGCCTTCATTCCTGGCCTCCAAAGAAAGAAGGAACAAAAAGCTGATCTTGGGAGAAGATAGAAGCAGTGTCCAGCAGCTGAACTCTGAGGAACAGAAGCTGAAGACCTTTGCAGAGTCTGGGCCTCTGGTCCTGTCTAAGGAGAACACCAACGACCCTGGGCCTGGTATCTCAGAGAGTTTGTTGTTGGTGCAATACAATAGCTCTCAAAGAACTATCAACATTTGGTGTCTCTGGGTGACCAGTAGTGACCAACACTATTGACCACTACTATGTAGCACTCTTGATGACCACTCCTGACCATGGCTTCCAGCACTCTGCTCATCTCATGGACACTATGTAGGTGAGCTAACTAACCTCTTGTGGCTACATTAAGATATTTATTTTCCACTTTTAAAATAAATCCCACTGTTGTTGTACCTGGAGCTTGAAGTCTCTTGCAATTATACACATGGATGAGAGCCTACAGATGGTGACCTATCCTTTGATCAGCTGTAGCCCCCTGTGATTGCTGTAGTACTACTGCCCTTGTTATTTGTCCTTGTCCTCTCCCTCTTTTGTACCCATTTTCACTACTGCCAGGCTTTGGGAAAAGGTAAGGAAGTCTTTTTCAAAGAACACTTGTTGTAGTGCCTAAAAACAGACACCAGGGACTTGACCCCCCCTTCTTAGACCACAGGCTGTAGTTGCCTGTTTACTTGGAAATGTTTGCAGACTCAGCCTGAGGTTTGCATTCATTGTACTGTACCCGTGGGATGGCAGTGACAGTGGTGGTATTTGTATGTTTGCGCCTGTCACCCGCTGTACTGGAGTTGTAGCTGTTAGCCCATATGGGTTTAAAAGAGGTCAGTGAATATACACCGCTTCTCAGCTGTGTTCAATGATATCACAAATAAATGGAAAATTTTCATCACAAAAATGAGTGAATACTACAAATCAGAGCTTCCCTACCTCCCACCTCTCCACCTCCCCCAGTCCCCCAGCCTGGGAATGCAGACCATTAAACCTTTCCCTGTACTAGCCTCTGGAGACTAATTGAAAATCGCCAAATTGGTTCAATAGTTTGCAATATCACTAAAATAAATCAACCTACTTACCCCTATTTTTAATTCATACTGATACTCAAAGAAAGGTTTGAATTTGTCTTTTGAGAACCCTGGGGTTTTTCAATTTATATATACACACTTACTAACAAGGTTTAAAAATGATAAATGCAACACACACACACACTTAGGTAATATTTCAGAGAAGTTAAAAAGCTGAAAATATCACTCTCTGCTCTACCCTCCAAAGATAATAATTTTTAAGTTGAACTTTATGAAGTTAAGTTAACATGACCCAGCAGCAACTTATTTTTGAGGACAGTCAAAAAAGGGAGGTGCCCTTATTGATTGTGCAAGGCCCGTTGGAAAGGTTAAATTTAAGTTCTTCAGATCATTTAAATTAGTCACAATTCCATAAAGAAAGCCTGATTTTCCACAAAGCTGAAAAAGGGGACATTGTTCTCCTCTTGTCTCAGATTCCAGTGTCCAAATGTTAGGCTATTTTCTCACTCCCCTGTGTTAGGAGTTTTAGGGCTTGTGAAATAATCAGCTAAATTGTCCTTAGTATTCTCACAGTTGGCTACATTTGAGCTCCCTGAGAATCTTTCCTCTCTAATGAGTTCAGCCTTTGAAGTAATTTAGAAATGAGGGCCCTTCCAATGGCACCGCAAGAAAGTCAGCCATGGCTGTGGTATATCAAATGTTCACCAAGAGCAGCTGTCAGGGCCTGGGGGTTAAGCAGCGCACATCAGGGCACTTTAGCTGGAAAGTGTATGCTTTGATATAAAGATGGTTTCAGCAATAAATTGAGGTTCCAGATACAATACAAGAAGCAGGAAGAGGATTCTCTTCCTTGTCAACAACTCATAACTCATTACTTCACATTTTGATACCATCTCACAACTGGCTTGAGTTGAACATGCTGTACCTGGCACTGATGGTCATATCAGTATGTCCAATGTATCAGTATAACTTCATAACCTTAAAGGGTATTTATACCTACTCTAAAATCTCACCCACATGATGTCATGAAAACCACCTTTGATCGATTGTTTCAACACAATCCAGAACTAATCCAGAACTTTAAGGTAGGTGTAAGCAATGCAGACTATGGAAAGTTGTTGGAAATGAACCAGAAATGAGTTCCCTGCCCTCATGTTGTCTGCCATCTGATGGGAGTATAGAGTAGGAATCACCTTCTATCACCTAAAAGAGCCTACATCAGAGCAGGTAACAAAAACCTTTTAACTGCTTCCATTCACCAAGTGTCAATGATACTGTTGGCAATGGACTCTGGATGACGAGGTGTCCAAGTTCATCAGTTATAGCACATGTACCAATCTGGTAGGGGATGTAGAATGGGGCAGGGGGAAGATGGAGCAGGGGATATATGGAAACTCTTTGTGCTCATCACTCAATTTTCAAGTTAATAAGGAAAAAGAAAAGAAAAGCTTCTGTGTCCTAAGGAAACCATCCCGAGGATGGGAATGAAATAGCATCAGTGTCAAAGAGTACTTAACAAAGAACAGTGTTCAAACAGCGCTAAGGGACAATGTCCCTGGAAGGGGCTCAGCTTCATGGGTTCTCACATAAAATTGCAAGACCACTCTGGCTGAGGATCCAACATAATGGGTTTATTTAACAAACAGGAGTTTGGGGGAAAGGAAAGTTTTTGAGGCCACAAGTGGCCAGCTAAGTCACCACAGATAGTGTCCACAGTGGCCAGAAGTCCCACCTAAAGGCTGCTCATGGAAGAGGGGGAGACATTGCAGCAGTCATGGCTGAAGGCTGAAGGGTGTCAGGTTACTGGACCTGAGCTCTATGGCCCTGAGTGTGTTCTAGACCTTGAGTCTTTAGGTATTCTGGAGCCTGAATCATTAAATACTCTGGACCTTAATTGTTAAAAATTGGTATTGGGTTTTTGTTAAGGTAAGCAAAAGAAAAAGTGAAACTCATTTAAAATTCTTTGTTTCCAATAAATATGTCCACTGTTAAATTGCAAAGTTTTTACTTAGAAATGCAGAAAGTGGTGATTTTCATTATAGTTCCTTTGGGAACATTGCTTTTGGAAGATATAATTTTTGTTCACTGTGGTGCAAATGAGGTAGACAAAGTAAGGGTGAGGAACATACTACAGATTGGTTGATAGGGAGTTCTTCCTGAGGATCCACAAATCTCCAGTAAAATCTGTAAAGGAAAAAATATCATAAAATTCTTGCCTTAATGTATTTAAAAAGTATAGGATAACAGGCTATTCTGTGTTTCTGATGTCATCAAGTGTGATAGGAACAGTTTTGGGGGCAAGGGGCATCTGAAGGCAAGAGAGAGTCATGAGAGAGATTATGATTGTCAAAGGGAAAGTAATTCTATTAGTTCTGGTTTTCTTAACTGTAATGGTCAATTTGGGGAATATTGTTACAGCCATCTGGTGGATATAGTCTACCTTAACCTAGAACTTGCTGACATCAACACTTAAAACAGATGGTGGTTTCTAAACCAATTTAGTAATAGAATCCAGAGTTGCTACAGAAAACTTCAACTGTTAGACTAGCTTAATGGAAGTGATTTTACAAGGTGTAATAGTGGCAGACAAGATAGCTCCAGTCATATAGGAAAGTACTCTGAAGTTATAAATCACGGAAGAGTATTATAAAAACAGAAATTACCTGGGAATTGACTATATAAGAGTACCTCTAGGCTTCTTACAAGACAAATCAAAATCTCATGAGTATCATCATGAATTAAAATTAGAGGTAAACAATTGATTTACTTAAGTAACATCCATATCTTGAACCCATTTGACCAGTCTCTCTTAACCTCCAGAGGTTAAGAGGCAGTGATGTCATTTTTAGCAGATAGACTGGATCATGCTGGGGGAACTCATGACCTCTGCTAGGTACTTCGAATGTAGTCAGAAACTCAGACATCTTTTTGGCAACTGACTTCTCTAAGTGGCTTTGATATAACGTAATTGATTTTCAACATATTCAATATCAGTTAAGAAAAAAGGTGACTAGATGTCAAAGTGCTTTAGAGGGAAACGTGTGACTTTCTGTTCTGCTAGGTGTTAGCAGATTTAGGTGTTGGATCACTGAGGACTGGGAAAGATGACAGGGTGTTACATGTACTTCGGGGGGTGGATAATTGAGCCTACACCTATTTCGGATCTCTAATGTGGCAGCACCCTGGGGTGGGCATGCTCTGTACAAGACCATAACACCATGATATCTACTATAAGCTTGACACTGAGGGAAGAGATACGGAAATGGGAACACTTGACTTTAAATGGGTAATGTAGTCTAAGCAAATAATAGCTACAGGACAGCCAGACTACGGATCAGATCCTTTTCCATTTTCCTGGCCTCAAAGATATATTTTATAACTAGGATAGTTACAGCTGCACAAGCTTCTGCATTGAATTCTGCCTCCTCCCACTCCTGTTTCTAGCCAGATGTGATCCATTCCCATCTTTCCTGGGATGAAACTCTTGTTAATAATATGAGACCACTGCCTGCCCCAGCCGAACATATTTTAAAACCTTTAGCTCAGTTCCTTCCTCTCATCTCTGATGGCAAATTAGAGTCAAAGGAGGAAGATTTTTATCTTATTTTATTTTTTTTGCTGCTAGGCAACAGAAATTTGTTTCTCATGGTTCTAAAGACTGGGAAGTTCAAGATCAAGTTGCTGGTGGAACAGTGTGTAGTAAGAGCCCCTTTCCTGGCTCCTAGATGGCCATCTTCTTACTGTGTTCGCACACAGGAAAAGGGAAAGAGAACTCCTTGGGGATTTATTTACTTATTTAATTTTGACATTACCTTGGCTTTTATTATTTTGTAGGCTTCAGAAGTACAGAGTTCTATCTTAACATCTGAATATACTACATTGTGTTCCTCACCAAGTTTATTTTCCATATATCACCATACGTGACCCCTTTCACCCAATTTATCCACTCCCTTCCCTCTTTCCTAGTAACCACTACTTTGCTCTTGAAGTTTGAGAGTTTATTTCATATTACTTTGATTGTTCATTTGTTTTGTTTCTTTATCCACACAGAATGAAATTACAGTGTTTGTCCTTCCCCATCTCATCTATTCACTATGCATAGTGCATTTTGGGCTCAGCCATACTGTGAGAAATAGCTGGGCACATCTATTTTTTTTTAATAGCTGAGTAGTATTTCATCCTGTTTACATACCATATCTTCTTTATCCATTCATCAGCTTATGCTTAGTTTATGTGAATAATGCTGTGATGAACATGGGTACACATATCTCTTTTAGTTAGTGTTTTCATGTTCTTCAGGTATATATCCAGTCACAGAAGAGATGGATCATATTTCTTTTCTTAACTTTTTGAGAGGTCTGAGGAATTATTTTAAACATAATGATACCCATGCTCCAAATGGACTCAGTTGGTATTCATAGGAGTTGAATATTTGATTTGATTAAAACATAGCCCAGATGGTTCTGTTGTATAGCTGGGGCTAAGCATCATTGATTAACTAAATCTCTATCCAGGTTCTATGCAGAATTTACTTTATGCTTAAATTGTATTTACCTCTATTGAGTTGACCTTGTATTGACCCCAGTGTCCCTGAGTTCTGGCTGTTGACAATTGCCTTCCAACCAACTGTGTACTGGGCTGCAGAACCTTACATTTTATAGCCTTCTTAATTTGGTTTTTACTGGAGAAGAACCCAATGTCAAAAATCATCTTAGTGGAAAACTTTGTTTCCAATGACCAGGACCTGATCTTCTGACTCGCTCTTCAGTTGTGAGATTTAAACAGAGTCTGTAACTGTGGGAACATCTGAGTTCACAACTCCAAGACTGAAACTATGTGCCTGCAGGTTTCTTGCCACCTTCATGGGTCTTTGATCCTAAAACTTAGGAAAGAGTTGGAAGGCATATGTGACTTCAACCATCTCAGCTCAGAACCAGCTGCAGACAGGTTGGCAGACAGGTATCAGTGTTCACCCTCTGCCTTCATAAATTGTACTGCCAGTTGAGGCAGGATTTCATTTCTGAAATGTATCTCCTCTGCTGTGGAATACTGTGTGTGTTTTCTAAACTTTATCATTTCATGATGGCAGAAAAATAAAGGTCAAAGTGTGGTTTCAGAATTTAGAAACAAGGGCTAACTCTAGTAGATTTTTATTAGGCTTCACAAATACCTTCCCCATTATCCCGATGTCCTGTTATCCCGATGCTGGGCTTCCCAGTGCTATAGTAAAAGGAAGAAAAGTAGAGTCAGAACTTTCCACATCTCGACATCTTTGGCTAAAAACCCCAAGGGTCTTAGTCTTTTGCAAGCAAGAGGTTAAAAACAAAGTTTAGAAGTTGTGAACTATTCCTTGGACATTCTTATTTGCCTTGAAATATATGCTTTCGCCTTTTCAAGAAGAGAGTCACCTCTATTACCCAAACCTAGGTCTGATTGGGAGAAAGCTTCAGTTCTGCAAAGTTAAGTTGATGGCTCAGCATTATCGCTTTTTCTTCTTCATGTTATTGTGATAAAGAGTCATCATTTCTCTGAGCTTATCTAAAATCAAGTTTTAAAAAGCCGTGTAGATATGGTGGTATTTTAGGAAAAAAGTGATGAACAGAAAGCAAATTTTAACTAGACTTATAAGTGAAGTTGCCCTCAACAGATATCAAATCATGCATTTACTAAATTAGACAGAAATGTTGTTTAAAGCAGCTTTATTTGTGAAATTAGTGTATTCATTCTGGAAAAGACCCATATGACTTCACAGTACTTTGTGAGGCTAGTTCCCCTTTGTGGTTATGAGTAGTGCTAATTTTTTAAGCAACTGAATTGAGGATTTACAATAAAAGATGGGTTTTAACTGCCTAGCGAAAGTCAGTGAAATCAATAGGAAGCTCCTATATTTGCATTCTTAGCATTGGCACCAAAGAGGTGTTGATGCACATACATTTCCCAGTAATGAAACTTCAAGATGTGCTTCTTAATGGAAGATAATCAACTGCAATGCAAATTTAATGAACTCTGATTTTGAAAGGCAAACCAAATCCAATATCCCACGGAAAATTAACCTAGTCGATAATCTAATTTGAAGCTGTAAGCTGTGAGAACAATCCACTGCACTGACCAGATCTGCCATTTCAGCCCACTTACCCCACAGAGATAGGCCTCCTTCTAGGTTTACTGCCAGTTCCTGCATAGTACACTAGTGGCTAAATGCTACCACTCTTATCCTTAATGGGGGAACTGTTGAACTTGCAGTAACCGCCTGTGAAATGTCAGCTTCCATAAGACTTTCTGGAAGGAAAACAAAGCAAAGCAAAAGCCCATCTGAGCTCATGCAGAAGAAGGTGAGAAGGTCCCTTATTAGCTCAACTCAGGTCCAGTTTAGTACAGATGTCCTCCTTTCTTATTGTAGCTGTTCCAGCTTTTCTTACTTTCCTAGAACCACAAAGAATCTCCCTTGGCCCCTCTGTCTTCTCAGAAAATAGAACTATCTGCCTTGCATCTCCCCTTCAAAGTAAAACTCCCTGCCATGATTTCTTCAGAGATCCCCAAAGGAGTCTAGAGAACTTTTTCCTCCCAGTGACAAACTGTTTCCTGTGATTACAGTTACAGGATATCTATCTCCCATCTTGCTTTCTTTGGAGTTGCCAGCAATCAGTGAGTCCAAGATGGTTTTCTGGCCCTTTTGAGGAAGGACCCTAGTGCCAGGTAGAGTAGGCAGTTTGAATAGGTAGGTCCAGCACTTAGGAGAGAGATCACAACTGGAGACAGGGATTTTGATCGTCTCCATGGAGCAGTTAGTTGATATCTTAGCAGAGAATGAGATCTTTGGACAAGCAGATGGAAAATAGAAACAGAATTGCTTGGGGAGAAGCAATGGACACACTCCTTGAGACCTCAACTCCTGCATGTGTGTGTGAGAGAGGAAAGTATAGCTGTTGGAAAGCTTTACCACACAGGGAAGGCTTATGGCATAGAAAAAAGATGCCATGCAGTATTGTGCAGCATTTCCTGAGTTAATGAGAAGTACAAAAGTATTAAACCCTTTGAAGAGTATTTTAGAGGCAAAGTCTTATGTAGAAGTTAATTTATAAAGATTTATAGACTTGTTCTAAACAGCTGTATGTAGAGTGATACTAAGGGAGATGAAGATTTAGCAGTAACAGCCTAAAAACAATAAGGGACCGCTATAACATGGTTGGTGTGATTTGTGGTTCACAAACCACATATGGTATATACGGTGGGAGCCAGACTTGAGACCAAGAGAGACTGTTTACAAAGCCACATGAGTTAAAGCTTATCCCCTTCCCACCCTCCAGTCCCTTAGCGGGAAAAGAATTGGAGGCCTGTGTCAGAATCCACTATGTAAACTTCAGAGTTTATTTGGTATAAGGAATCATAGACATTGTAAACAAAATCTAGGTTTACCATGACTACTTACATTTGAAAATCAGATGCTTAATTAAGCTTAAATTTTAGATAAACAATAAATAATTGCTTGAATGAATTTCTCTCCCCTAACATATCCATCCTCTATTGTATAGAGTAACCCTTAACTGAATCTGATTGTCACTAGAGTGGTAGTCAACATTCTCAATGAAACTTAATATTTTAAAAAAAATTTTAAGACTCAGAAAAATCTATTCATTTATCTTAATGCAAAATTTATCAGTCTCTTTAAATTTTTTTGTTTACATATATATATATTTCACATTGTTGACTACCTCAAAGTTCTTCCACAACCATGTCACCCGTGAACCTGTTGTTCTGATCTCTTGTGTTCATCCCTACCATGATTCCTCCCTGTCCTTTGTTGTATACTTTACTTCTGATGTCAATTTGTTAGTTTTAACTTTTTCTTGCCCTTTTGCTTGTTTTTCCTGTATTCCACATATAAATGAGACCATCAGGTGTTTTTCTTTTTCTTTCTGGTTTATTTCTGCTAGCATGATCCCTTCTAGCTCCATCCATGTTGCACAAATGACATGAGTTTGTCTTTTTTGATTGCTGAATAATATCCACTGTGTAAATATTCCACAGCTTTTTGATCCACTCATCTGCTTGGGGGTATTTGCGCTGTTTCTATATTCTGGCTCTTGTAAATAGTGCTATATAGTAGTACAGGCTTCCTTTCCAGTGTTTTGGCTCCTCTGGGTAGATTCTCAGAAGTGGAATTGCTGTATTGAATGGTAGTTCCATTTTCAGTTGTTTGAGAGTCTTCTACATAGCTTTCCATAGTGACTGGACCAGTTTGCATTCCCACCAGCAGTGTAAGAGTGCTCCTTTCTCTATACATCCTTGCCATCTCTTACTGTTGCCTGTTATTTTGATATGGGCCATTCTTACTCATGTGAGGTGGTATCTCACTGTGGTTTTGATTTGCATTTCCCTGATTATAAGTGATACTGAGTACTTTTTCATATGTCTGTTGGTCATTTGTATTTCCTTTTCAAAAAAGAGTCTTTTAAGTTCTTCTGTCCATTTTTTGGACTGGAAAATCTATTTGTTTCCTCTTTAGTACATAGGTTAAAGTCCCTCTATTACTGGTAGTGTCCTCTGAACTAGGTTTCTGCCCTAACTTCACCATATATCATAGCTCTAATTTCTCTACAAAATCACCATTCTCTCCACATCTCTGTCAATGACTTAGAAGACCTAGAAAATCACCTTCCAGACCTCCTGGATCCATAATGTGGGTCAGCTATTGACCTTTTCTTCAAGTGTTTTCTTCTCTTGCCTCTGCACACCCTCAACTTGGCTCTTTGGGGGTCCCTTGCTTCCCAAGGCCACCTTCCTCTTATCTATAGATTTTTTTCTGCTTCAAGCCCATCCTTTCCTCCCCCCAACCTGGGAACTAGCTTTGCCCACTTCCAAGTTATTACTGACTTTGAGGATCATGTCCAAGACAATACTCTGAACCCCGCTTACCCCTAACAAGCAAGACAAACAGGTCTGATAGATCCTCCCTAACTAGTCCAAAGAATCACATGCCTGTGGTGGTGAAGATAAAAAGAGAAGTCCCTCTTATGGGGTGCTGTCGCTTTAAGGCTGAGTTCTGCAGGGTTTTCACAGTGATAGATGTTTGTACAGAATAGTGAGTGAGGAACCAGTTCTTTACAATCGCCTGGTTAGAACCCAGCATATCTGAAAGCATTTTTACACTATTTTACAAATGCTAGGCAGGAGTGGGAAGTCGGTGGGGAGGCATTGCACGTTTTCTTAGGAGCTCTAGATTCAAGCTCCAAGTCTAATTTCAGAGAACTCTTTCATATTTATTCACCCTGAAATAAAAAGATTTTAATTTGAGCTGACAATCTCGACACTTCATTAGCACTGGAATCATGTAAAAATCAATTTATGTCACTGGGATTGTTTATTATAGAGAAGGGGCAAAAATTATAACCCAGCAGTGGCAGATTTTACCCGAGGTACGCCTTTGGTCCTGATAGACTCAATTCCACCGAGTCCCTCTCAGCCTGCTCGGCCTCCTTATCTCTCTGGTGATATCATAGCATTTCTTAAAAGCCAGAGCTCTAAGAATGCTGCTCTTGCTTCTACAGGCATTTCCACCTTCCTTCAGGCTGATGGTGAGAAGTGCCATGTCTTTTCCATGAGAAGTTATTTCTACTAGAATTTGCTGGACAATTTCTCCTAGTTCAGTACCTGGGTATAGTTTCTATGTTGGCCCAGGACGGGTTAGATCTGGGCAGGATCGGGGCAAGCTTCAGGAAACACTCCCAGCTAGTTAAAACATTATTTCCATGTGAGCTAATGCCATTCCTCCAGCTTTTCGTGGAAACAGCTCAGCATTATCTAGCAACATCTGGAACGACTCTCTCTCTCTTTTTCCCTGAAAGCATGAACACTGTTGGAGACTTTTACTTCATGTGACTGACTATTTGCTCTGTAAATGTGATTATCATGTATCCATGTAACAAATGAGTTTGTACACGTGAAAATCTTTCAGGCTGAAGCCAAACAAGGCCCCTTTCAGAACAACAGACTTTTGCCACCCTTCATTCCTTCTAGCTCCCAGCTATTTTTAAAGCAGCTTGAGTCTAGTTTTGGTAACAAGCCAGATGTTTTGGGTGTGTCTTTGCAGACTCCAAGATCTTTGGAAAAAACAGCAAAAGAAAACAAAATTGCCTTTCTTTGCTTCTAAGTATTTCTGCTCATCCACATTGTAGATGTGAATGTTATGCTAAATTTTCTTACAATTTATCAGGGGAGTAGACTGTGTATTAATATTCTTTGTAATCTCACTTTTCAATCTCTCTCAACTCCTTTGTTCTATTGCCAAATCACTGACCTGTCTAACCTTTGCTGCAGGGATAAACTCTAACCCTCATGGAAATTCCACCATCTCAGGAAAGGAAAACTTTAGCTCCAGCCAGGTCTAGACTCTTATAACCAAGGGAAGCTGAAATGAAATGGAATAAGGCACTGTCAAATGGTTTACTGAAAATGAATATTTTAGAAAATTTCTTTTGTTGAAAACTGCCTCTGGCATAATTTTGAAATATGTGGTATTAGATGATGGCTGCAATTACACTATAGAAAGAGCTAAATAAACATAAATTCCATGTTTTCTCAGAAGGCACAAATCCTAAATTTGAAATTCTCAAAGTCTCTAATCATGAATATTCTTAATATCACCACTATGAAAAACTGGTTCATGAATTATTTTTCTTTCCTACCTTCAAATTTCCTTTCCCAAATCTGAAGGACTTTTCTCTCACTAAATATATTGTGATCCAGCTTCTCCAAACTTTTAATTCCATGGGCTATGGAGACCTTATTAAAATGGACATGATTTCAAAGATCATAAAAAGAGTGTGATTCTTTTTCTTGAACAGTATTATGCCATCCTGTTACTCTTATTGGCCTAAGAATGATTTAATCTCCTCTCAGAATTTGCATGGATTTGAACTCAAAGTTTCTTTTACCAATATCAAAAGTCAAAAAGAAGCATTCAATTCAGACTCTGGGTGAAATTGTCTGCTATTGGAACAGGGACAATGGTGCCGTTCTATGGAGGAGCAGACTGGGCTCATCTTCCCACATCCAAAAAATGAGGGGCTCTGGAATATGGAGTAGAAATTGCTGCTCACTGATCTACACAATCAGGGTGCACAGGGAAGGTGCCATGAACATGAGCCTTTTCCCCACCCCTTCTCCTCTTGGCATTTTATGACCCTCTTTTCTGCATCAAAAGCAGGAGAAATAACTACACAAGTATCTAGATTGAACACTTACTCTATATCTGTGAGATTTCAAAAGGGAAGAGTTTGCCCCTTGCCACTTGGCCTTGCCTGCCAGCTAAGCCTTATGGCAAGGCCTCAGAACCTGGAGAGACAAGGCTGAGTGAGTGCTTTGTGATGCTTATTCTCTCATCTAGAACATCACCATCATCACCATTATCGCTGTCTTCCAGGGAGCTGGTTAAAAATGCAGATTACTTACACTTCACCCCCCTCAGCTTCTGATTTAGTTAGTAAGATACAGGGCCTAAGAATCTACATTTTCATGAGTAGCCATGGTTTTCCTGATGCAAACAATCAAAACTGCTCTCATTTGCACTAGCCTTCAACTAAGGCAACCTTAAGCAGGAGAGGTGGGCCTTGATAAGCTTTGCACAGGAAGACAAACGAGAACTGTGGCTCTCTCTTCTACACGTATATTCAAAGCCTAAATATCACATGAGAATTATCTGGGGGGAAACTAGAAGGCTCTTTTAATTTTGGGGGCTGGATTAAAAAAAAAATTACCCCGAGCGGGTTTTGAAGACGTCTTGTTGCAGAGGGGATCTGTGTTGTATGAACCTAAGGAAGGTGCATGATAAAAGGAATGTATTGAGTGGATATCTATAGGGTGGGGAGGGGGCAGAGAAGTAGCAGAACTCTGCAAAATTTTAACTTGGTCATTTGCTTCTCCAATAGTATTGAACGTACAATTGTTATAACTAGATTGTGGGAAGTTCAAACACCTGGAAAAGGGGGTGTCACATTTTTTTAAATTTATTTTTTTTAATTTTATTTTATTTTAGGAGGGTGTTCCTCCCCTTCCCCTTCTCCTTGCCTCCCCACACACACCCCCAACCCCCATCACTCTATCTCTTCTCTCTTTGCCAGTTGTTAGTCAATTTTTAGTCCATTGGATTCTTCCTCTTCTTTCCTGGAGCAAAGTTCTATTGCCAAGTGTAGACGTGTTTTCCTGGGACACAGTGACGTGTGCTTAGTTTTCCAGGTGTATCTTTGTTGCGGGTAGCCAGTTCATGCATGTTTTTATCCTTTCAGTACCTTCTCTTTCTTACTGGTCGTCTGTTCCAGTTCAGCTTCTGTCACATTCTGTCACACTATAAAGCTTCTTCGCTTTATAGTTCAGTCTCTGGCACTGGGATTGTTTCTCCCAGCAATGTCTGTGTAAAAAGGTTCTTACTTGGGATAGGCACTGGTGGATGGTTGGTCCAGGTTATAGTGGGGCTGCTACCCATCTCTGTGGTTTTCCCCTCCTCATGAAATGGGAGGGTGATTAGTTCATACTGAAGGCATCTCTGAATTGGAGATTCTGTTTCCATCTGTGGAAACTTCGGTGGTTGTATTTTTGAGATATCTTGTCTCACAGCCCTGTGTCCCATGAATCTGAAATGTTTGTTAGTTCTGGGCTTTACTTCTTTCTCCTCACCTCCATCTTCATGTGTATCAGCTGCTGAATTCGTAATCTAGTTGTTTCTGGTGAGAATTGACTGGATTTGGAGAAGACCAAAGGGGGTGATCCCTACCAACCCACCCACTGCCTTTCATGACACCTGCCACCACCACCACCCTCTCCACCCCACCCCCACCCACGTTGGCCTGCACGTCCAGTAGTCCCACCCCCCCAGTCCGAGGGTGCTGCTGGGAGGGCTGAGCCTCTGCGGACATGATTGGCTCAGACTTTGAGGGGATTGGGCAGAAGCATGGGCAAATCGGATGTCACATTCTTGATACCCACAGTTCATCTCGGAAACTCTGTGACAGTCCTATTTTCAGAGCCTCTAACCTGGCATAGATTCAAAGTGCCAGCTAGTTAGAGAAGGTGAAATATATTAATAAATTCAGGTGGTGTGACCTAAAGGGAGTGTGACTTTGACATTATAAGTAAGACCCCTGGTCTTCAAAATGTCCCTGATCCAACTGCAGCCACCCACCCACCTACATGTTGGTCATAAGTCCTTGAGTTCCCATAACTGAGAACAGTGCCTGCCACTGCAAAGTCCCTGCACTAGGTTAGCACAGACTGAGATGCATGCTACACACAAGACTATGCTTATTCAGTTGATCTGGGTGAGACCAGGAATGTGCATTTTAACCAACATCCAAGGGCTTTTGAGGATTGTGATGCTGTGCTACGGTTAGAACCATTCTTCATAAAAGGAGGCTCTCAATCCTGAGAAGTACAGGAAATATGCAAGTTTGAGACATTAACACCACACGCTCCCCTTTTCCCCAGATTCGTCTTTAATCATCTGTCCTAATCAGATTGAAAACATAGAAGGAAGAGACACAGAAGGAAAGGACACCTTCACCTTCTCCTTCTTAAAGACAGCATGGGTAAGAGCATGTGGTAGGAGAATGCCTGCTGGTGGGGAAACAGCCTGATAGAAACTGTTCCTCCCACAAGCCATCTTTCTCAGTGGCTGGAGACATCCTTCCTTTCTCCCCCATTCTTCATGAGAAACATATTCTTTGGAGATATGAGAGCACAGACACCTGTCTGTCAGGGAGACAAATTGAACTCATGACCAAGAGTTTGGGAAGTCAGCCAAGAAGACAGCTCGGACCCAAGGTTTATTTGTGCTCATTCTTCTCAGGAGTCACCAGAGCCTCAGAAAGCTTGAGTATTTTCCAGAAGCTGGTTCTAGATCAGAAGAGACAGGTCTGCTAGCCACAGTCAAGGTGTCAGGGAGAGCTGAAGCTGAATAAGCACAAGTGTTGCCCTGAAATAGGGATGAAAAAAGGCAAAGGCCACTAACCAACAAAACACAGGTCCGCTTCACCTGTGCATAGCAGTTGCCATTCAAATGCAGTTCAACAACAGGGTTTTATTAACAAGGGAACTAACCAAGAAAATGAAAATTTCTCACAGTCACAAGTGGTCAGTTATCTTACCCCAGTCACCATGTAGTTCAAAAGTTCCAACCACAGTCCAAGGTGGTGTCTCTTTGCCCTTTCAAACCTCAGAGGCAGGCACTTTCACAAAGTCCAGTCTTTTCTCCTGCATCTTCTCTTTTCTTGTTCTCTCTCTAGTGTTCCAGGTTGCTCCACTTCTACAAGGTGCTTCAAACTATTTCCACAATTGCTGATGCACAAATCACCTTTCCAAATCCTTGGTCATCTCCAAGTACCAGCTTTCCAGATCACCTTGCTGAGGTGCCACACTCTCCACATTGGCCACTCTTCTACCGGTCACCATGGCTCCTTGCCACCTCCAGCTCACTCTTGAGCAGGTTTCCCCTGGCGAGGCCACATGGGGGTGTTCTCTCAGTCTGCCATTCTTGTCTCTCCCCCCTTTTCTATTTTTTCTCCTTCCTTTTATCTGCCTTTTGGTGCATCCCGCTTCTTCTCGCAGAGTCTTTCTCTCAGACTCTGCTCACTGGGGGCATTTTGGCGCCCATTTCATTTTCAACTATGTTACTACCCTGTATCAAGCCCAGCAGCCATCAGACTGGGATATAATAAAGAATGTGTTTAAGGGGAATGAGGGACCATGAGCCAAGTCTGCATCAGAGGATGGTTGCACGGGGTCATCCGTTGGGGTCAGAACACAGGGACTTTTTATGGGATCAAGCAGGGAAGTGATCTGAGCTGGGATCATTTATTTGGGGACTTTGAGATGGGTCCTTGAGTTCATCTGTCAAATTATGATTGGACATGGGCGTCTTCAGACAGAAGGCTACAGCTGGGGTCTTCTGGAAGAATCAGCAGATGGTCTCCTGTTTCTTTCCTTGACACTGATGAGGAAGAAGCAGGGAGTTGCCGAGTGGGATTGCACTTGCCTGGAATTCTCATGTGGCATTTATAGACCAGGTGAGGGCTGGTTGGCTCCAAGCTGACTCTGTAAGAGCCATCTGGGAGATGTGGGGTACTATTCTGCAACACTGAGAGAGGGTCATAGCCAGAGGGGGAGTGAGAGTGAAACTCACACCAAAAGGCCATGAACCCCCAGGCAGCAAACATCCATGGTTCTACCCAGGACATAGGTTGAGGTTCAGAACCTGTCCAAGTTCTTAGGGTATGCTGAAGCCCAGAAAAATAGGGTGTCCTCTCATGTTTACTCCTGAGCCTGACACACACTTTGTGTGTCATGTAGGTTGTAGCTGTGCCCACAAGCCTAGAGTCTTTCCTATAAGAACATGTATTTATTTATCAACATTTGACTTTATGTTTGCTGGCAGAGTTGGGGCAAATTCTTTTCTTTTTTTTTTCATAATTACAATTTTGTTTTTTAATATATACTTTGCATCATCATAATCCCCATATTTCTCCCACCACCATATCACCAAGGACCTATCACCATTTTCCCTTGTATGGGATACAGGAGGCAGGAAGAGAAACAAGGGAAGGAGTCAACTGCCGGAGACTTGAGATCATCGGATATGAACTCTTCCCTTTAACTAGACTCCTCCCTTGTATAAGCCTGACTTGCACTTTTGCATCAGTGCTTAGATTCTCAGTCTTGTGTGCTCTGTAGCACCAACACCAACCATAGCCTCATCCCAACAAAAGCTGTAGGCTTGAGACTCGTGTGGTCCATCCAGTCTGTTGTCATAGATAAGGTAAGCTGGGAAGAGTTGTATATCAGGTTCAAGAAATACCAATGTGCATTGCTGATATGTTTGAACAAGTAAGCACTATGATCAAGGCCTAGGATTTGGGAAGATGCATCTGAAAACAAGAAATAAGGTGGCTTCATGCATAGCAAAAATGGAGTTAGAACATGAGGGGGATTCTTGCTCAAAGTAAAGGCAATGCTGAGGAAGACTTGAAGCAGGTCGGTGGCAAAAGGGAAGTGAGCATGGGTGAACAAACATGAACCAGAAATGAAGCTGGACATGGCCGAGAAAATAATGCCTTTAGTTTTGGACTGCTTGTGTTCAAGAGTTTGGCACCGTATCCATCTGGAGATATGACTGACCACTGGAAAAAATGAATCTAATGATAGAACCACTGGGTGAGGGAACAGGACCAAGGGAGCTGCCTATGTTTAGGGTCAGTAAGAGGAGGAGGCAGAATGAAGGAAGGAGGTGAAAGGGAAGCTTTCCCAGTGTGAGGGACTGCTGGACTAGTGTGATGGAAGGAATCAGAAAATTTCAAAAAGAGAAAGAGGAGGTGAACAATGTTGTTTGCTATAGCATGGTCAAGGCTAATGATCCCTGGGGTCAGGAATGCCCTTAAGGTTGGCAAGACAGGCAAAGTACAGAATCACCCAGAACCTTAGTGTCCAAATGAAGAAGCAAGTTAAGCTTACACCAAGGGAACCATCTAATTGAAAGAAGGAGATCAAACATATGTGTTCATTCTTTTATATTACTGTGAGAAAGACAAAGCTCTGTCAGTTTGTCAAAGAGGTATAAGAAAAGAGTGCCGAAGTTGAAGACATAAGCATGTCATGTCCACAGACATGTCAGAGAAGGTCAGAGAGGGTGGAATGAAGAACAGAGACAGAATGAAAATTGCTGGTGAAGGTTCAGAGGAGGGATGTTAAAAGAGAAATGATGTTTATTAGGCACAGAGTTTCCGGGTGGGATGATGATAAACTGGAAATAAATGGTGGTGATAGTTTTACAGCTTTTTAAATGCAATTAATGGCACTGAATTATGTACTGAAGAATGGTGGAAATAGTAAATTTTGTAGATATTTTTCCAAGATAAAAGACAGAGAAAGAATGATCTTAATCTTTCAGTCAAGCAGAAAGGGGGATAGTGAATACTGACAGGTGGGGCCTACAGTGGTTGCTCTGAAGGTGAGGAAATTGGGGAGGTGAGCACCCATATCTAGAAATATCACCAGAAGCAACAAGAACGGGCAGCCAGAAAGGACCAGGTTTAGGGGTGATGTGAGAGTCCCCTTTCCTTGTTAGATCTTAATCTTAGCATGTCCTTCTTTGCTTAACATCTGTCAGTGGTTCCCATTTCTCCATGACTGAAACTCTAACTAGACTAGAACCTCCCAAGATTGGTCTTCCCTGAACCTTGCTTGTGTCTCCAATCCTGTCCCTTGCGTGGTTTCCCCTCAAGCTCTTCACTTCAGCTACACAGTCAATCAAATGTACCAGGCCCATTCCGTGTCCAGGGCCTTTGCATATGCTGTTCCTTCTGAATGGACCTACTTATACCTCAGGTTTCAGCCTGGAAGTATCTTCCAGAGGATGACCACCCCATGACTCTGGTGACATGTACTATCTCTTTCTCTGTTACCTCAGTCACAGCCTCTGGTCATTATCTTCATAGCACTCGTCACCTTGTGAAGTAGGTGTCAACTGCTTATTCACTGTCCCTTTACTAGTCTTTGAGTGTAATGGAGGTAAAGACCACTGCTCCCAGTGCCCAACAAACCACACCTTATAGGAATTTGATAAATAATCAATCCCAATCTTTTGACCACTGCAGCAATGTTCAGGCATAAAGAACAGAAAGCAAAAGAAGTGGCCATTACATAGGCCTGGCAGTGCCGGTGGGGGGACAGGGCAGGGGAGAGGGAGAATTCTGGGATGTTAGGAAGAACACTGCTAATGAGTGATTGCTGCTGAGGTCCAGGTTGGAACTGGAAGTAATGGAACCCCAGAGAGGGGGCAGGGCTGGATCATCTCATGGGAACAAAGGGCTGGTTGCCCTGTCTAGTTTTATAGTGAAGTGTCTCTGGACATGTGAACATGTATGAGAATTTGAGGGCAGAGGGGAAAACTGATCTGATTTAAGAGAAAAGGAAGTATGAACTCTTGAGGACCTTGAGAGACTGGCTGAGACAAACCAGCAAGAGAGACAGATGAAGATAAATCAGGAAGAGAAACACTGCACTTATTGGTCTCCTGTTTGTAGCATCCCACCCAGATTTCTTAAGTGCCCCATGCAGTCTGAAGTCACATGGTCATGCAAAAGCCTCTTTTAAAGCTGATTCAAAGTGCCTGTATTTGACAAGTCAGTGCATGTTAGCCTCACACCAACCCTGTAGGCAAAGTATTCTCTGAAGATCAGATGGTGAGCAAGTTGTCAGAGTCCTGTTTACCTCAAGCCTCTCCATCCATAGATGCTGGACTTTCCACACAATACTTGATGGTCTACCAAGGGATGGGGGCTTCTCATTCACAGTCACTACAATTTCAGTGACAACCCCAAAGTCAAAAATGTAGGTAAAATGCAGAGAAGTTTTACAGAAGGCGTATCCACTGTTTGTTCCTGGGAGACAAATAATTGGCTCATCACCCAATAGTTCGTTACCAAATAACTGACATTTTTCTTCTGCAGAGAACTGTTAGGAAAAGACCTGACCCAGAAGTACACTGGTCCATGATGACTGATTGGAAAGTCCTAATAGAAGCATCTTACATGGAGTCCCATTTCTCCTCTTAGGTACCAAATGTATTTGGCAGCTTGAACAGAAGGTGGTGCCTTTAGGGACATAGAGCCGAAGTCATAATTTGCTCCCCTGCTTAATGTTCTCTCCAATTTTAGTTTTCTATTTCTAAACATTATAAGGGCCAGTAGTTGAGAGAGTAGCTTTTAGGGTGGAGTTTTGTTGAAATTTCAACTTGGGAGCTTGGAAGGAAAAAGAAAGATCAAAGTGAAGTAATGTGAGGAAACGTAAATATTAGGGAAACAGCCTGGAGAGGATGATGAAACGCCCGTCCCTCTGACGGTGGCTTTCCAAGCAGAACTGTATTTTCATGACCGATTCCCATGTAAATAGTCAACTGAATGGATTATTTTGGCAAAAGTGAGTTCAGAAAATCTGCTTGATAATATTCATCCAGCCTCCTTTGCTTTCCTGTTGATGTCGGTATTTTCCAGCGAAAGCAAGTGCTCATTAGTTGCACAGAGGGTGTGAGCCCAGGCAGGAAGCCCCCAAATCATTCTCCTTTGGGCAATAGAGAGAGACAGTGCCACTTGGGAAACTGCTAGAATATTTTGCAATCCTGGCAATAAATATCATGGGCTCCCAAGAAATCAGTAGCTCCTTCAAGAGACTTCTGCCTGCTTTCCTGACTGCTGCTGAGCACCTAGGAAATGGTCTTATCAGTAATAAAGATATTAACATACTTAAGGGTTTAATGTTTAATGCAGAATTACTGTTGCAAGGCAGAGGAAATGTTGATGTTATGGATCCACGTTCTGGTTTTCCCTATTTGCATTTACATCCCCGCTGCTCTTGGCAGGGTGGTGGCACAAGTCCTCTAGATAAATGGAACAGTAAGAATATAGCCAGACTACTCTGGGAGGCACAGGCTGAGAACAGTTCTCAGGAGATCTGACCAGGTAGGAACTAAATTAACCTGCTAATAACCACGCCTGGAAAACATTACTTTTTGCCTTTAATCAGTAACAGTGAAGATTTGGTTTCTATTCATTAAGATGAGCCTTTCACACATCACTCTGTGAACTGATCCATGAAGCTGATCATAAAACCTATGTGTAGTTGTCTGAAGTTTAAATAGGCTCCCCCACATATTTGTGATTCAAGGCCTCTTTCCAGATCATAGGGATGTTAAAGATAAGGATATTAGTATGCTAGAGCAGCTGTAACAAAGCTCTGCAAGCTAGGTGGTTGAAACCACAGAAATGTGTTATCTTAGGGTGCTGGAAATCCAAAATCAAGATGAAGGGAGGGCAATTCTTGGGATGGTGGTGGAGGGTCTCTCTATAAGTGCTCTGAGCATCTGGACATTACTGGGATCTTTCTTGTAGAAATTTCACCTTGACCTCTGCCTTTACCTACACCTGACCTTCTCCTATGTGCCTGTGTCTATGTCAAAATTTCTCTTTTCTGAGGACACCAGTCCCTCTGGATTAGGGCCCTCTCACATCTCCTTTTAACTATCTACAGTGGCTCTATCTCTGTAGAAGGTCATATTCCGAGATGCCATAAGTCAAGAGTTCAGCATATAAATTCTGGAAAGAACCCAGATTGACCAATAATAAAAGGGTGGATCTCTTGATGTGGTGAGGAGCTTTTTAACTAGCATGTAGATTAAATAGGTTCTTGATTTCTCCTTTCTCTCGCTCATGCTCTCTCTGTGCTGCTCAGTTTCTCATCATAAAAAGGTAGGTGATAACAAGACTAAGACGGTAATTCACAAGTGATAAGGTGGTGGGAGAATCCTGGGATAGATAACGATGTACAATAAGAATAATAAAAAAAATTTTTAAAGCCCGAGTTATCCAAGGATAATCTGAAGGATGTTTTATCTTTATGATTAGTATGTTTACTGATCACTAATTTGGAAGGGAAAAAATAAGCACAAAGAGTTTCAATTTTAAAGAAGATAAGTTAAGCTATTGCCAAATACTGCCACAGTCAATGCCGTAAGTGGTAAAATGCTTATTATAAAGTATATCAAGTTATAACTTGATAACTGTCTGGAAGACATTGTACTAGCACCATTAAAAATAACACATAATTTTTAAAAAGTCAACAAAAGGGGGGGAAATAAAGTTTCAGCCACTGTGTTGTACTAGGTTGAACTAAGTTTTGATGACTGAACAGGGGTCCCATGAGAATTCAGTCCATGCTGTGTGAGTGGCTTTCATCCCCATCATAGACATCAGGTGCTGGCTGAATCAAGTACTGAATGCTGAGTCTGATTATAAATGACAATGACCAAGTAAGGATTGTACTCATGAGCATCACCTAATAACCAGAATGCCTTCTGAGAAATACATCATTAGGCAATTTCATCCTTGGCAAATGTCATAGACTGTAATTGCATAAACTTAGACGGTAGAGCCCACTATCTTCCTTGTCTATATAGTGGCCCCTATAGAATATGTGCTTCACTGTTGACAAAACTATCCCAGTGGAGCAAAAATATAGTCCAACTTGAAGGCAAGCACCACATATGGATGTGCCCTCTTGTCTCAATGCTCACAACCATGTGATTGGTTTGCTTCACACTTTTATCAGGTATGTTTAGGTCTGGCTGATGCTGCTCAGGCTGACCTTAGCCCAGAACCCCAGACAGAGCTCACACACACACAGGAAGCAGGTTGTGGTATCTTGACCAGCCTGGGGCAGAGCTGGAGGTCATCATAGCCATATAGTGTGTATATAATTACCTGCAATGTTTGACTATGATAGGATAAGTTTGGGCAGAACCATCACAGGTCAAAATGTGATGCAGTTATTATTAAACATATGCTTTCTTCCCACACTTCAACACTTCATCTTCCTTCCAACCCATTTCCAAGACCTCAGTCATGTTGACATCCTACTTGACCCACTTTTTGCATCTCATTAACTTATTTTAGGGGAAATAGTTTTAACAGTTCTCTCCTAGGGAAATGATTCTGAAATTTCAACCACCAAAGTTTTTCCAGAACTTTCTAAAACTCAGCAGTAACTTTTTAAGGTATAAAGAAGATGTTTAGAAAATGAAATTTCATTTTACTAATTGCTGTGCTGCCTAGCATTTAGAGGGCTGTGGTTAGCATTACGGGAGAAAGGCACCAGAAAGGATTACAACACAACGTGACCTTTTACAACCCTGCTGAAGTTCGAAAAACAAAACCAAATCCCAACTTACTAAACCATACCTGCGTCTTTTCTGGGAAATACCCCAGAATACCAGTTTGTTTGTTTTTCAAGATGGTTTTCCTTGCCTGGGAGAACAATCTGGAAACTTAAGTCAATAAGGTTCTCATCCTGCATTAATGTTTTGTCTCCTCAAGTGGGATTTGAGGCATTCTGTCCCTTTTTCCTTCTCTGCCACAGATCAAATGCCTCAGATCACAGTTTGTCATGGGCAGATTATGCAATTTCAATCTTATAAATGTGAAAATAAAAGGCATAATTAGAGCTATAGCTGGATACTTTATTTTTAAACCAAAGGAAGTGAAAACAGCAACAGGGAAGAAGAGATTCTAATTCAGATTGTCTCTGGAGACAAATGAACATTTGTCCTAGTTCTTGCTCCTTTCCCACTCTTTTCTGTACCTCCACCCCAGAGCATTCTGCTGCCTATATCTCATCTCCCTGGATGTCTAAAAAAAATGGGTTTGAGAGGAAGGGGCTTGAGGGAGTGAATGTACTAATGTTGGATAAGATGACAGGAGGTGGCAAAGGAGTCTCTTTGGCCATTGTTGTTAACAATGGCCATTGTTGTCTTTGGCCATTGTTAACAGCAATGGCCAAAAAAAAAAAAAAGTCTTTAAGTACCGATGTACATGCATGTTCCCTCACTTATTGATTAGGACAATTTATAATGAAATGTGGTTTCATTTGACAAAGGAGACATTTGAAGGTGGAAAAGATTTACTTACATCACAGCCCTTACTCAGCTGGCCTGTTAGAGCTGCAAAGGGAACCCAGGCATTTTCAGCCAAAACATTACCCATGACTCTGTATCTGATAATAATAGGGGAAGAGCCAGAACAGGGAGGTGGAGATCATTTAGTGACCTTGAAAACAGGGTTACTCAGATTTAAAGTTGGAAGTGCCAGGAAAGTCATTAAACTCCAGTATTTTCCACTCTTCGTTAGTCACGAGGAAGAGAATCATGGTGCTGACTTCAGCAGAGGTCTGAGAAAAAAATTAAACAGGGGAAAGGATCACATGTGTGCATAAAGTGGAATATTATTCAGCCTGAAAAAGAGATGAAAATTCTGTATATCTGACAATCTGAGTGAACCCAAATGTTAATATGCAAAGTAAAACGAAGCCAGTCACAAAGGACAAGCATTGTGTAACTTTGCTTGTCTGAAGTATCTAAAATATTAAAATATGTGAAAACATAGAGCAGACTGGTCGTTTCCAGGACTGCGGGGCAGGTGGGAAAGGAGAACAGGGATTTGCTGTTCTACAGGTCTAGAATTTCTGTAATGCTAGATGAATGCCTTCTGGAGATGTGACGTTCAATATCATGTCTGTGAGAACAGTACTCTATGGTGGACTTAAAAATCTGTTAAGAGGGTAAACCTCGGGTTCATTTATCTTACCACTTAAAAATAAACTCAAACAAAAGTCCTTGATGTGCAATGGAGCCCACCAACTCTTCCCAGTAATAGGACAGAGATAAAAGGACAATGGTAGAGAGAGTCAGCCAGTCAACAATCAGAAGAGGACACAAGGAAACAAAGTGCTGGAGAGATAGTATCTCAGAGTGATCCAGGGTTCCAGGTGGACCAGTGAAGAAACAAGGCCAAGTATATATCTTCTTGCTATTCTTTTAGCTTTTGTGGTGTGCTGATTGCCTCCTAGTCACAGTATGGTTGCAGCAGCTCTAGCTGACATGCCTTCTCCCAAACAGAATGAAGCAATGTACCAGATATATCTGAATCTTCTGTAAGAAATACAGCTCTGATGTACTTGTGTCCCAGTGACAGAATCATGACTCATGCTATGCTAGGCTAGAAAGGAGACTGGGAATACAGGCTAAGATTAAAGCTACTGGTAAGAAAAGATGCGTGAACTAGCAACCAGACCTGTTGCTGCATTGTTATCTATGTATACCTTAGTACAGATCATTCAGTTTGTGTTTTACCTGAAATCAGGCTACAGGAAAAAAATATTTACAAATAAGTGGGATGAAAATGTACTATTTACTTATAAAAAGATAGGGGAAAGGAGGAAAGGGAAGGGTGGTTTCATTGTAGTTCAAGAAAACAGGTTTCAGAGGCAGTGAGTAGATTGTTATGTAAACAAGAAACAGCAGGAAATTGATATGCCTAAGGTACAGGTACAAGTAGCAGGATGGGGGTGTGAAAATAAAGTATGAGGGCAGCAACAAGGAAACCCATTTATGTTGTAATCTTCCCAGGATAGACAACTTCTCTAAAGTACCAGTTGGTAAAAATGTTCTCTAGTGGGTTTTTGTTTGTTTGTTTGTTTGTTTGTTTTCCATAAGAATTTCCCAGATGCCTTTCACAGTGATGAAGGAAGAAACTGATGACTGACAGCGGAGCTAGGGCTGCAGATGAAGAAGGGGCCTCAGAATAGGTTCTCCAACACAGAGGTCTATGGGGTCAACCTGGTCCTCACCCCTGCTCTACAGACTCAGTAGGGAGGGGCCGTGATGGCACCCCAAACTCTTTCTGTGGCTAGCTGTGGATTCTTGGGGCTAATCCTGTGTGAGTTATTCTAGAACAAGGCCAATGTGAACAAGTTCAGCAGAAAGAAGAGGAGAGGCAGAATCATACTTTTTCATTCTTTTCTCTCACTTTTCCAGTTCATTTTATTTCAGTTTCATCTTGGAAGTTCCTTTGGCTGCAAAAGCATAGGTTTCACCTGTTGTGAGGTTACAGCACTGGGCCTGAGGGGGTCATTTACATTCTTGATCTCCTGATGGAAAGAGTTGAGGCAGCTCTGAGGTAGCCATGAGTCTTTGTAGGCATCACGGTGGGTGGCATCTCTGTGTGTGTTTTGCTGAAGGTCATTGATGGAGACAAGGGGAAGCCCTCATCCTCTGGACACTCAGTTACCTTTACAACCTGAAGGAAGCCCAGAGATGGGTTTGTCCGTTAGTGTAATTTCCACCATCCCCACCATATGCATTTATTATCAAATTGCTGGTAGGTGGTTTTTGAAACTGGCCTTATTTGAAGAAATTCTATTGATGTATCTTACTGTTACTGCCACTGCAGAGTCCCCATATATGCAAAAAGAGATTTATGGAAGGGTTTTCCTCTTCTAGAATTGTCATGTTTGCACCGGCATATTTCTCTCCTAGGTACTTGATTCTATTTTTCCATAATGAGATCTGGTTGCCTGGGCCACTGGTTCCCCTTCTAAAGTCAAACTCTCTCTAAGGCTGGGTTTTTGAAATTACACTCTCACCCTTGTTTACTACAAGTAAAAAAAATGTGTCAAATAAAACATTTTTATTTGAAAAACATCATATAATGGAATCCGTTTTACTTATTTTTGAATTTTTATATTCTAGGGAGATTACCATGTTCAAACAGTTTAATTAATCTTCTCAGTTACCAAAATACACTTATCAAGTGCCTGTGCTAGAGAGGTATTTTAGGAGGCATTGTATCAGAAAATACATGATCTTCTGGGAAGTAGATTTCAATCGAAGGAGTGAATTGATAGGGTCTCTTCAAGTCCACAAAATTAATTGCAAAGTGATTTGAAAATTAATTGTTGTACAAGCAGCTGATTTTTTTAGTTTCATCTTTCTTTCCTCTACGGTCTCACAGGTCTTTGTAGATGCTTCCATTGTATTATATGCCACACTGAATTTCAAGTATCCCTTTCTTTGCTTGTCTCCTCGGCCAGCCCATAAGCTTCTAAAAGAATTGGGATGGGCAAACACCTGGGAATGGAAAGGAACGTAAAACTGAATAAAGAGTAATGAATTAAAGTGTGCCTTTAAAAAGCAGGGGATTGCTGAAACAGACAGCCTGTCACTAAGGCATGGTCTTACTGAGACTGCAGTAGAAAAACACACATAATAATTGCATCTTGTTCCTTCATTTTAGTTAGGATGCTTTTTGACAGTGGAAAACCAGACATAAAGTCTTCTTTTTTCAGACCATAAATATTTACTCCCTCATTCAACTCAGGGCAAGCCCACCCTCACCCCAACTTTCCCATAATGCCTACTCCTGCAGGCTCCTCATTTGCTATCCCAGACCCTCCGTTCAGACAACTTTCTAAACATTAGTCCTAGGTCTATCATCCCTTCTGGAAACTACCCAGTGCCTCATGACCATCTTAACAGAAGAGAAAGTCGCACATCTCAGTGTCACCACCATCTCAGCTGACCACTAACTGAACTGTGTGGCCCATCATTCATCGTACATGTCCTGAAGCCCTTGAACTCACCCTGTTGGGCATACCTTTTTACCTTTGTACTTGCCACTCTCTCTGCATGAACTATCCCTCCTCCTTTGTCTTCCTATCCAACCAACTTTGAGATTTCCAGGCTCACTCAAGTGCTACACTCCTCCTCAGCCCTCCCCTCCTTCTCACCCTCTGTGACTGACTTTATCTCTGCTTCTAGCACAGCATCTTTTATCTTTGGTGTTATCTTGTTTCTGTGATTGTCTTCTATGAGCAGGCAGGAACTGGAGCTAGCTCATCTATGTGTTTAAAGCTTCTTTACGGTATCTGTTGCATTGTAGGGGTTGAATTCATATCTATAGCTCAGACTCAGTGAAAGAAGAACTTCGCTGATGACTTCATTGAAGAGACAGGATTGTAAGAGATGTTCAAATCATGGAGATAAGAGACATAAAAATGGCTTGACTTCTAAAGCATATGTGGATTGAAGTTCCAAAGACTGAATATTATGTTTAGGGGAACCCCCTTTTAGGTGAAACAGCACTGGTTCTCAAAGTAGTATCCTCAGACCAACAGCAATCAATTAGCTGAGAACTTTTCAGAAATGCAAATTCTTGGATTGCACCCCAGAGCTACTGAGGCAGAAACTCTGGGGTGGGACCCAGCAATCTCTGTTGTAATGAACCCTCCAGGTGATTCTTAAACACAATTAAATTCTAAATATGAAAATTGCTACCCTAAGGAACAAGGACGCCAGGAACTCATCTTCTATCCAGTAGGCTGAATTTGAGTAGATTTAGCTTAATTTTTTATTATTTTTTTAAAATGCTACTGATTTTTTCAGTTTTTTAATTTAATTTTTTAATTGATTTCATATATATATATATTTTTTTACATAGTTGTTTACCCTGAGGTTCTCCTACCACCTTGTCACCCATGAACCATCTTTTTAATCTCTTGTGTCCATCCCACCCCCAATTTTACCCTCCTCCCCATCTCTTGCTCTGTGTTTCAGTTCTACTGACAGTTAGTTTTAAATTTTACCTGTCCTTTTGTTTGCTTGTTTTCCTTATAGCTCACACATTGGTGATACAATACAGTATTTCTCTTTCTGGCTTATTTCCGCTAACATGATTCTTTCTAGGTCCACCCATGTGATCACAAATGCATCAAATTTGTCTTTTTTATTGCAGAATAATGTTCCATTGTGTATATACAACACAACATTCTGATCCATTCATTTGTTTGAGGGCATTTGGGTTATTTCCACAGCTGGGCAATACTAAATAGTGCTGCAATAAACATCTGAGTACAGGTGTCCTTTTGAATTAGTGTTTTTGTATCCTTTGGGTAGATTCCCAGTAGTGGAATTTCTGGATCAAATGGTAGTTCTATTTTCAGTAGTTTGAGGGTCTTTCACAGTTTTCCATAGTGGCTGGACCAGTTTAGACATATTCAATGGTGTGAGAAACTCACTTGACTCTCTTAAATTTACTTTGGTACCTAAGACCCCTTTTCAAGTGAATTGGGTGAGAGTTCATGGATGGCATGGTGGTGGGGGAAATTCGGGATGCAAAACAATATGAAAAAATCGAGAGGAAAATAAATTAATAAAAAAACCTTTTCTAATAGACTCTCCTTGTGTAGACTGGATTTCACAGTTTCTAATAGCAGAACAGAAAGTTCTAGACCTTTTAACTAATAAGAGCAATATATATGGAATGAGGAGGCCCTACTTATGCTGGAACAAGTCCATTAGTCTCAGGGTCTGTCTTGCCCTGTTAGGAAGAGGGAAGGAGAAAGCGACCAGCAGTGGACATATCAAGAATTTGAAGTTAGGGGTGTTAGGTTAGAATCCTATTTTCCACTTAGAAACTAGCGAATCCTTAGTTCCTTTTATAACTGTCTTTCCTGGAGGGTAAGGAAGAATTGTTGCGAGATCAAATAGTGGTATCTTGTACAGGTGCTACACAGATGCTCTCTCTCTACCTCCCCCACCCCCAGCAAGACTAGACCAAATTCACAAGGCAGCCTAAAGGTAGGCTGAGTCAGTCTTTATTGTATTGTAGATCTAGATTTCTATCAAGGTTTGGTGACTGAGGGACCCTGGTGCTACAATAGCCAGTAAAATAGGAAGTTCAGATGAAGGGCAAATATGTGTTAGCATTTTTAGTGTGTTTCCCATGCAATATTTGGGATAGACTTATGCTGTAAAATTAGCTGTCATTTATCTGAAAAGTAAGTTTCAAGAGCCTCCCTGTACTTTCATTTGCTAAATTTGGCCAGCCAGGGTACCTTTAGTGGCATAGTGTTCTTTTCCTCCCTGATGTTTTAATATTAAAGGCCAGTCTGGGCAGAATATGCCGAGCATGCCTGATGAGGAAAGCACCGGAAACACTTGGCAGAGGGGAGCTCAAGGGGAGCGCAAGCTCATCTAATTGTCCTGGGAATCTAGGGGGAGATGGGGAGGATTGAGGACTGGTGATGACAATTGGTGACCCTCAGATCCTTGCCTCTACCAGCAGGCCTGGAAACCACCCCTACCCCTTCCTGCCACCTCTGGTACACTTGCTACACAACTTTAATTCAGACAATGTATGAAAAGCAATAGCTCTGCTTTTTAGGATTCCATGGGGCTTATTTTTATTTTCCAATCTGATGTTAGTATGGTAACAAGACTTCACTAAATCCAGAGAAGGAGTTGGACCTTCAAGCATTTGCCATTTCCACCCCTTTGAAAATGCTTAGCAGTTGAATTCTTTAAACTAGAAAGAGATGAGAGCTTTAGAAGGGAGGGCTGCCTGCCCCAGGCACAGCCAGGGGAGGGTGCTAAATGTGGTTATCAAGAGATCAAAGAACCAAGGAGGGACTCCTTTGATCTGATGGTTGTCAGAGTTGCAATTAGATCTTTGAGTGATGCACTAGGGCACCCCAATCCCCTTATTCATATTTCTTTCTCTTTTCATGGACACCTGGAAGCACTCCACTGAGGCATGCCCTGGAGAGAGCCCATGTAGTGGGAGGAAATTTGAGTGCACCCTAGGACAGAAAGACAGCATCTCTCCTGGAGGAAAACCCCTTTCTCGTGTACAGTTGCTTTCATTCATTAGTTTTGAGGGGACAAATGTAAATGTGAAATCCCCCCCAGTTATACCTGCAGATACACATCCCTGTGTGTGCACTGACATTAATCACACTGCCATGTTAATGTTTTTCCTTTGATGCAAACAGCAAAGGTACCTATGGCTGGAACTGACCTGTGCTTGCCTGGATTTTCCAAATGTTTGGGGCCGCTAGGGACCCAGGGGAGGTCTGTCAAATCTGAGCAAATGCAGCTGCATACCCAAGTCAAAATCTCCCTCTTGAGATGCGTGATTTTTATTTTCTGAGGACCTGAGACCCAGATACATCTTGAGTCCTACTCCATCTTCCGTTTACCCTGAAAAGCTGCTTAGCAGGGCTTTGATGATCTTCTTTATGGCCATTTAAGCAGCCTCTGTCTCATCTGGAGAATTTTTACATGACTTTGTTCTAGTCCAAAAAATCCATTTCTCCAGTGAGTGCAACACTTTATCCCTATCAGCATGTGTGAGATACAGAAAGTCTTACGGTTTAACTTTTCTTTCCTTAATGGACAAGCTTTGATATGTGTGTTTTCTGACCCTGAGCTATTAGAATATTGATTCTCATCCTGACCTGGCCTCCTGGGAATGAAGCCAGCATATCTGCATCTTGGGGCTCCACATGTAGACTGCCTTCCTGCTGGTCTGGCCAGCAAACACCAGGATGAGATTAGATTTGTGTGGGGGGTGGAGAATGTCAACCCCGGTGCAACAGCCGTCTGGCCTCATTTCTACTTGACGGAATGGTACAATCATTCCCAACATTTTGACCAATGTTATCATGTGTTTCCCCTGATAAATCCTTTACTTCTTTTTTTTTTCCTATTGGATTTTAATGTATAGAGGCTGCCCAGTGGAAACAAGAAATCCTAGCTAAAGATTCGTTTATACATCTGAATAGGGTTGTCTGAAACATGTAAAGTACTTTACAAGGAATTCCTGAAAGATGAATCATTACCACATCCAAAATGCTTCCGGACACAAGGGAAATATGAAAAGCCTTTCCATGACTTGTGTGATCTTTGAATATAGATGAAAGGTGCTTGGGAAGAGCCACAGAGAGCCTGTCCCTCGTAGCCTGGTACTGAGTGCAGTGCCCAATATGCTATAATTTCACCCTGTTTGAAGACAGGGTGGGGGAATGTATGTGCTGAGTAACCATTTATCATCATCAGCTCAACCCCTGAGCACCATGACACTATTTAGGGAGCAGAACAGAGGTGAAGTCTACAGAGGATCTCTGCGGTGACTGTCTGCAGAGGATCTAGGACTCTGCCTCTCTAATGATTTATTCATAGAGGAATTTTCCAAACACACGAAGGGCTTCTGGACAACCCCAAAACATCACTGTTGTCCCGTGTTGTCACCACCATGCATTGGGTTTTGTTTTCACTCTTAATGCTTAAGGCATTTCACCAGTGACCACATGGTATAATGTGAACATCAATAAATATTTATCTTTTCTAATAATGCAAGTGGAATTACTGAACTGCCTTTGGGTAGTTAGAATCAGTGTTTTATAGAAATGGTCACCAAAGTTTCATCACTTGCCTTTCTTTCTGAAAACAATAATTAAAAAAAAGGGAACCATAATATATGAGGGTAGTCCATGGCTTTCTTCCTCACTATCTCCTTTTTCTTCCTCCCCACTATCTTTCTCACTCTCTCATTTCTTGCTTTCTTCATTCCAAAAAATTTATTAAGTACCTCCTCTCAGCCGGATAGCCAGATCATATACTTGAAAATTAATCAAAGGTAAATAAAGTAATAAAATAAATAAAAGATAAAATAAATCAAGGATGAATGAGGCAAAGTCTTTACTATCAAGGTGTCCCCCATTATCATGGGGGAGAGACAGATTTGTATAGAAAAATCTAAACTGGGTTTAGCAGGGTATATCTGTACCATGGGGAACTGAGAGATGAGAAAATGTATCCCAGAGAGGGTGATACTTGAATTGTGTCTTCAGAGATACAAGTGGACATGAAGAGAGACATTTCTGTGGGTGTGTAGGAGGGTGGCGAACTCATGGTAAGAGAATGAAAGCATGACCTGGTCAGAAGAACTTCAAGAGACTGGGGTGATTGTGACAAAGCAGCTGGGCAGAACAGCAAAGGAGGAAGCTGGTAAATGGTGTGAATTGAGACTTGAATGAAATAAAGGCTGTGGAAGGCAGTTGTGGGTGAGGGGGGTGGGGGGCTGTAGTATACAAAGGATTTGCAGCTATCTTCAGCTATCTTCAAGGCAGTTGTGGGCGAGGGGGGTGGGGGGGCTGTAGTATGCAAAGGATTTGCAGCTATCTTCATGCCATTTAGAGGCTTGCTGAAAGGAGTAACATAGTCAGATTTTTGTTTCTGAGAGATCACTTGGTGGTGGTGAGGAAAAGGATCTGGAGTAAGATCCAGGAGCAGGGGTGTGATTTGGAGGCCATCATAGTCCTGGTGGAAGATAGGAAGGCCCTGTAATGCTTTTGGTGCAGAGGAAGGAAAAGGGAGGATGAAATAATTTCTTAGGAGCTAGAATGTGTAGGACTTCATATGGTTGAAGAAGAAGGTGGGTGGTGCTCTTCCCTAACAGGAACTCTGGAGGATGAACAGCAATTTGGGGGTGGGTCAGGAAGAGGACTGATAAGCATACACAAGCATTGACCTTATTGATGCTGAGGTGACTGAGGATCAGCAGCTGGAGGAGATGGAGTACTGGTGGTTGTATTTAAAGGAGAGCTCAGCAGAGATATTCAGGATTAGCTGATAAAATAAGAGATTTCATGCACTAGTTACCTTCCTCAGAAATTTGTGGTGTCTTCCGAGGACTAGAAGAAATCTAGTCAGATGTATCTTAAGTGGGAAACTGGAGAATAGAGACTCAGCTTCTACACTTCAAAATAGAAGCTGAAGTTTGCATCTCAGATGCTTTACAGGAAACAGCACTGAATAAGAGGGGTCGGCAGGGAGTTGAGCAGGTTTTGACAATGGAAAAGACACCCCGCTGGCAATCAGTCCCTTGTCCTCCCATACCAACTCAACTGCTCGACTCATCGCTTGCTTTGTGATAAAGGTAAATGACCTGGATTTGAGGAGTTATTCTTTAGAAGCAAAGCAATCTCTGCAGTTCCTTTTGTTTCTAAATTAACCACAATAATGAACACACGAAAACCCTTTTTGTTGTTCATATTCAGTCTAGCTTCAGCCTCCAGAGATGAACAGGCTGTCCATCCCTCTCTCAGATCACTCAGTTCTGCTAAGAAACACCTCTTGGAACAACAGGATGTATATCTGACCGCCCCAGTTGGTGTGCAACTGCTTCTGTGTCATCACTATCCGGCAGTGCACCCATACTCTCAGTGTGTGGCTGATACCCTCCCTTGTGACCTTGCCCTTGCTGCCCCAGATCATCTATTTAGGGCAGGATGAAAGTCACCTCTCAAGGTCTATGGCTTGGGTTGCATTTCTTTGTCTGGCAGTGCCCCCACCTTTCTCCCCAGGACCCCTTCCCTCTCTTTGTTACCCCAGAACCCCTTGTCTAGCACTCCACTCTTGTGCAGTAGAGTTTACAACTGTCCATCCTCCCCTGTCATCATGGTGCATTCCCCTTCGGGCTCCTCAGCATCTTCTCCTACCAGCTACCGTGGGTCAGATTTGACACCTTTAGTCAAATGCACCTGAGACTAGTTTGTAAACTCATCCAATTACCTTACAATTAAAGTTATTCTGTAAAGAGCAAGGGGCCGCCATTAGCACTTGCTGTCCCTAGGGTAGAAAAGTGACTAACATAATGATGTAAATACATATATGTAAGCAATAAAAAATATCAATTAAAAATAAATAAAAAAATTTAAAAAAAGAAAACTGATTAACAGACCATCAAGAACATCTTATTTTGACTAATAAAATAATTCTGATTAACCAGAAACCATTTAGCATTTAGGTCAATAAACAGCCACAGTAAAAGAATGTGGGTCCCAAAAGAAAAAAATAGCGTCATGAAATGAGAAAATAGCTTCATGAAATGACACTTGCCCACCAGAATCTCACTTGTCTCACTAAATCATGACTAGCTAAGAAACAGCTGCCAGGATTCAGTTCTTCAAGTGCATCTGTGGGAGCTGCATGCATTGGGGGTGTTTGTCATCCCATAATGGGTACCTACTGCTACCCACCCAAGGTTCACCCCTCCACATATGGTGGCCATATGCCGTGAACTTCCTGCTTCTCTCAGTCTGGATATGAAAGTCAGGGTCAACCACAGTCTTCCCAGAGAGCTGGGGTGAGCATGTCCATCCTGCAGAACCACAGAGGACCAGGTGGAGTGGAGCCAGCCTGTGGGAACCTTTAAGACTGCTGAGTGATTTTTCAAAGAGAAAAGATAAGCCTGCAACATAACATGGGGAAAACCAACTTGATTGATGTAGAAGGAGGCAAAACAATCTAGAAAACGCATTTCTTATTTCTTGCACAATCAACCACTGAATATGTGTCATCCGACACGAGACAGCTTTACCTAGCAATAACACAGCTGACATAGGTCATTTAAGTTGTTTCTCATTAGTGAGTGCAACATGGCCGTTAACTCATAACCATTCCTTGCAAAAATACTGACATCATTGCCTGATGTCCAGGAAAATCTTATTTTCTTCATAATCAGATGAAAATGTTGTGGGCACAGAGCCAGAGAATAAGCTTGCACTAGATTTTTTTAGTGGCTTAAATGTAAACAGCTGTATTGTTTTACGGTAATGGCATCATCCCAGTCAACTTTAGAGATGAAATGAAGGATTGGGGTTTTATTAGAAAAACTGCACTTGGTCTTAAAGATGGTAGACAAAATCCTCAAACTATTTAGTACTTAAAGGGGAGTTCTTTGAAAATTAGGGTCTTGTTTTTGCTTCATACCCCAAATCTTAAAGTCAGAGCCCAGAAATTGACTTCACCCATGACCCTGCATCCTTCTAATGAAACCCCAAGAAGGGGGCCTAGCTGATCCTAGCTTTTGTGAATAGAAGTTGACAGAAACAGGCCAAGTCAAGGGAAAAGGTATACTTTTATAACTAGTGGTTGCTATAATTAAAGTTATTAGTTAAGGAAGGGCTGTTACTTGGGGCAAAGCTATCAGAAGGAAGTTTTAGCAATTAACTTAAATTCACTGTGGTTGTGAGTTTTTGGGTTTTTGTTGGTATTTTTTCTTTCTTTCTGGGAAACAAAACAACCTCAGGCAAGTGTTCTTTGCTCCTCAAATAGCATCTTGATTCTGTAGTGGCTGAAGAGCAAACAGGCAGCAGTGAGCAAGACCATTGACACTATCGGTGGGTTAATTAAGAAAGCTGTTAGTGAGGATAAAAAAAAGCAAGTACTTTTTTCAGTTAGTATTGACAAAATCCATGACCTAAGCAGAGCTGATGTTTGTCCAATACTGGGGAGTTACATTAGAGGCTTTTAGAGGAATAGGCCAGTAAAGAAAGCTGAAAGTCCAGTACTAGATGTCCCATATTCATAATGTTAGTAGAGTCAGTCATTTGAAATTCTAAATAATTTTCCTGTCATGGAAATTATATAAACAGGAATTCTGGAACTTAAGATTTACTCTCAAAATCCATTTCACTCCAGTGGGGATGAATAGCCAGGGATAGCTGGTTTGGGTTCTAATCTTTGATCTGAAGTGGATCTGTGTGGTTTGGGACTATAGATTTCACTCAGGGTTTCCATTGCTACAATTCTGTATCTTAGTGCATTTCCAGTCTCTGAGGCACCACAAGTCATGTAGTATCTTCCTTTGTGCATATTTCCTCCAAACTCTAAGAAGGGAGGGTAGGAAAACTTTGCTCACAGGTAGTGGCATCTATTAGGACACCACCATGTCCCCATGAAAAAGAATTTCTCCTCCACCTCCTGGTAGGGGTCTGGCAAAAACTGATGAGTTTGATAGAACATAGTGTTGCAAATTGGTTACTTTTACAAATTCCAAAGTCAGATCTTGACTAAGACAAAGCTCCTAGTTCCCTACTTAAACTTCTATTTCATGAACCTTGGGTTTTAACTTTATAGCTTCTTTCTACACCACTAGTGTTTGTCCTCTTAGAAACACCCACAATTCTTTTCCTTTTCCTACTTATAAGGCCTTCGTCCCTTGCTCTTTTACTCCCTTACTGAGATCACCACTAGTAATTCCATTTGGGAGTGACCCAGGGTGAAAGCCACAAGAGAGAAGACAAAGTGAGAGAGAATAGGTTTTTCTTAGGTGGCCCACAGAGGGAAGGGACATGTAATTGACAACCCCCTGACTGCAAATAAGAATCAGACGCCCTAAAAAATCATTTAAACACAATTGCTTACCACTACAAAGATGAGTTAACAGCATCATTAATTGAAGACTTCAATCTGTCAATCTTTGAGTGTCTTTAATGACCTAAGCACTTGGTTTATTCCCATGATATTTTGGACACTATTAAATCTGGTGGACATAAAAAATATTCATCACCAAATATTAGTTAAAGATTTGATTAAAAATTAAAAACATATGGCCTATGGATGTGAAAACATTAATATGAGAATATTTATGCATCACCATGTTCATAGCATTGTTTATAATAGCCAAGATATGGAACAGAGCTAAAAGCTTATCAACTTATGACTGGATAAGGAAATGATGATGAAATATATATTTGATGGGTACTGTTTGACTATCACAAATGATAAAATTGAGCCTTTGGGAGTATATAGTGCTGATTCTAAGTGAAATACATCAAAAAAAGGAAGATAATTGCCAGGTGGTTTCATTCATTTTGGAATAGAAATACCAAAGTAAACAAGCTGGCAAAACAGACCCAAAATCACTTTTAGACTCTGTGAAAACTATGGTGGGTACCGGAGGGAAGGGGGAGGTATGAGGGTGGAGAGGGCATTACTGGAGCTTTGGTGAAATGGTGAAAGAAGCCTGTGTAACTGTAGAGATTTGAAGTTGTGCTCCCACATTTATAGTTTTATAAATGAATGGCAAATCAGTAAGATTTGATTAAATTGCAAATAAGAATCATTTTAACCAGTTGTTCACCACTGCAGAGATAAGTTAACACTTGATTTTTTAAAAATGACTTGTAATTGATTAAAAAAGAAATAAAAATACATTTAGATGATCTCACTCCTTTTGTTGCATAGTGGCCAGACAGCCTGTTGAAAAGCCAAATTTAAATAAGGAGAAAAATTTGGCAAGTCATGGGGAAGAATCACAGGGCATGGCTGGGAAGGTCTCAAGAACTGGAATAGAAGAAGGAGATGGCAAGAACCAAATGAATAGAATTGGAAGGGTGCAGAACATGCAGTTTGAGACAGAAGCACCACTAACCTACAAAACAGATAAAGCAGAATCTTGAAATTACCTGTGCCAGAGACAGAGAAAGTAACTCTTGGTTGCTTTTAGTCAATGCCATTCAGAATAACCTGAGATTTTTCTTGGTGATTTCTTTCTAGTCCATCCTATGTGTGCCACAAATGAGCTTCATGTGATGCTAAGACTTAATTTGTGCAGTTGAATTCATCAAATACCAGGCAGAAGGATGGAGGAGTAGAAGCTACTGAAAATGGAGAATAAGGAGAGGAACATAACTCTGACATCATATTTTTGGAAGTAGCAATACTACGTTAGATATAGGTACAATCTCTCTGTTTCCACATTTTTTTTTCCTTTTAAGCACCCAAATATGATTCACTGATGATATAATTTCCCTGTTCAGAGTCCTCTATGATTCTTGTACCTGTGGAATAAAATCAAAATATCCCAGTCTGGACCTTATAAAAGTTCTCCATCACCCCAATTCACACATGTGTGTTAAATAACTAAAATGTACAGTAAACCTGTACCTGTGCATATAGAAGTCATATAACACCATTGAGCTCTATAGTGAAAGTTACTGATACTTTTTCTGCTGATTACACATATATATTTTCTTACATTTTTGTATACCCCAAGGTTCTCCCACCATGTCACCATTGACCATCATCTTAATCTCTTGTGCTCAACTCTCCCCTTACTGATTTCCAACCAGCACCCATTCTTTTCCTTCCTTAGGACTCCTTTATTCTAAGAGAATCCTTATGTTCCTCAGATCTCCACTTACCCCACACATAGAAACACACAGGGGAATCAGAAGACCCTGACTGGTGCAAGAATAATCCAAATCCACTTGGGCAGCGGTTGGTTCTGGAATGCGCTTGTCACCCATTTCTGGCCAATGAGATGTGAGAAGTGTGTGGAGAGGCCCCTGGGAGAATTTTCTCATTCTTAAGCATCTCCGAAGGATGAAAAGTCCGTCCTTGCATGTTGCCAGCTTTGGCTGCAATTCCTGGAAGTAAGCCAACTTCAGAGATGAACACAGAGACGAAAAGAGCCTGGGCCCTAATGGCATTTCCAAGCTGCTGTAGCAGCTGATCTCAAGTCTGCCCTGCCCCTGGAGATGCTGCCGTAAAGCATGCAGAGCATGACACAGCACAGTATGGCATTGCAGTTTCACGTTGTTTTTCCTCATAAATCAGTCACAGAGTCAGCATTTCACCTACTCAACACATCACACGTAAACCCGGTCAGTCATATTTTCTGTTTCAACCTAATTCTAACCTGGGTCTTTCTATGTGAGGGTTTCCCAGCCAGTTATACCCATGCTTCTCTCTAAATACCCTTAACCCCCTGCATAACACCCTCCCTCTATCCAGCTGCTGAAATCCTAAACCATTATCACTAGGAAGTCTTTCCCGAAAACCCACCATCTTCCTCCAGCTGCCAGAAACACCTTTAAATTCTAACTGCCCCCCCGGCACGGTGGTGCTTGCCTGTAAGCAACAGCTTATGGAATCGCAGTAGGGTCTGGGGATCGCGGTCGAGTACCGTTCAGGGCAACACAGCAAGACCTAGTCCCCAAAAAATAGCTGGGCGTGGTGGCACGCGCCTGTAACCCTAGCTACCTGGGAAGCTGAGGCTGGGGATTGCTTGAATCCGTGGTACCACGGACAACATGAGCCTGCGGTTCCCCGGGCAAAATAGTGAGACCTAGTCTCAAAAAAAAAAAAAAAAAAAAATCTAATTGCTTGTCCTTCATCCCTTGCTGGCATATTTCATATTTAGGCATCATAGTTACCTATGATGAGTGCCATGTCTTTTTCAAATTGGGAGGTCCTCAAGAATGAGAGCTATCCCATGAATTGAATCTTTAAAACATTCACTTCCCAGCAAGAACCGCCTGTGTTTAACATAAAGATCTCAAAGTTTGTTGAAGGAATCGGATATTACTTGACTGATATCGACCCACCCTCTGAGGACTCAATGAAGTCTAATTGGTCGAGTAATGACGGCAAGAACATTAATTCTTCTGTCGATGTCTTTCAATGTCATCTCCACATGAAAAATGGACAAAAGTGAAAATTCAGGAATATGGTCTCTGGTTGGTTCATTTGAGTGAAACTTAATGATAACAAGAGAATGCCATTATAAACAATGGCATCGATTTACTTGGAAAGCTCTCTGCATTTAAAAATAAGAGCAAATCATCTACAGAGCCTGACTGGTTTTTCAGGTCAATGAAAATAATCAAATGTTCAAATTTCAAAAAGCAAATAGGCAGCAAAATGGGAACAAAAGACAGCACAAAAATTGCATTTCCAATTTATGATGAAATATCGACTTATAAGATTGACAATGCTATGATAAACCTAACGAATTAGGGAATTGCCATCTTAGTTAGAAATGAAGTTTACATTCTACACTGTAAAATACAGGGAATAATGATTCTTTATTCTTAGAAACCATGGGTCATGAGACTTGCATTTCTCTTTCATGGGGTCTTTAAAAAACCATACCATTATTTGTTGATCTCTGATTCATGTCTCACTGTAAGACTAAGTTAAAGTTTGAGACACTAACTTTCTATTCTGTTTATTTTAATTTAATTTGAAATATTTTATACGTACAGAAAAATCACAGAAGATGATATAACAGACACACTATAAATGACCCTCCAAATACCAGGCATCCCGTTTCAACATGATATTTTGTCACCATTGCTATATTTATTTCACACGTTTATAGCTTGTCCTTTTATGAGCTGCCCAGAATAAATTTCTGCTCCAACACTGAAGTTCTAATTTATGGCTCAACTATGTTCATTATCATTTTCTTGAATTTTTTGCTTAATTTAGTAAAAAAAAAAAAGGTGTAAAATGTACCATCCCTAAGTGTAAGACCAATGATTTTTGAATAGATACCTGTCTGTGTGAAAACTGTACGTTTTCATCATTCTAAAAAGTTGGCTGTGACATTTGGGAATCAAATCTCCTTAAGAATTAAATCCTGTTCTATCATAATAGACTATATTTTGCTGGTTGCCTATTATTGAATGTATTTTTAGCCAAGTCAATATGATACGCAATCTTTTGTGGCTGTGTGTAGGATACACAATGGGCTGAAGATTTATCTATGTTGTTGTGTGCCTTTGTAGATATTTTTCTTTATGTTGCTTAATGATGTTCCACTGTAGGAATATACCACAATCTTTATCCATTCTACCACTGGTGGATGTTAGGGTTTTTCCCTGTTGTTATTGTAAGGTTGCGATGAATATTGTTTAAATATTTTTGTAGACCTGTGTTGTTATATTCTTGAGATAAATACTTTGAATGAAATTGCTAGGTCATGGGATTTGCTAGGTCATAAGTTGCTAGGTATATTTAATTTTTTAAGAAACTGAGAAACATTTTTTCCATAGTAGTTATACATTTTATGTTCCTAGCAATGGGTGAGAATACCGGTGACTAAACATTCTTTCCAGCATTTGATAATCTTTAAAATTGTAATTTTTTTATTATAAGTGAAGTGGTATCTCATCATGGTTTTCATTTGCATCTCTTTGTTAGCTAGGTATATTAAGCACCCTTTCATGTGTTTTTTGACCATTTTAATCACTTTGGTGATGAGTCTGCTTAAGTATTTTGCCCATATGAAAATGAATTTTCTTTAAAAAAATTTGTAGAAAATTTTATGTATTTCATATTAAAGCTCCTTGTCACATACATGTATAGTTAAGAATACATATGTACACACAACATACATTTATTTATATAATATATAAAACATACATATATACATGTACACATGCATATATGTATATGTATGCATTGAAATATTTTCTCCTATTCTGGGATTTGCCTTTGTACTTTCTGAATGGTATATTGTGACTTGTAGAAATGTTTAATTTTCAATTCTCCTTTCCTGCTTTCCTTTGGACTAATAAAATAATTTTTTAGTATTTGATTTTATTTTCTCTATTGATTTTATGAATAGTCAGTAGGGCATTAGTGACATACAATAAGCACACATTTAAAGTATACGACTTGATAAGTTTTCCTTGTGTGTACAGCTCCAAAATCATTAACTAAACCAAGAGAATAAACATACTCATCACTCCTAAAAGTTTCCCCAGAGTTCTTTGTAATTTTTATTCTTTATCTCCTCCCCATGCCTGTGTTTTTAAATCCCCATGCAGTGACTACTGATCTGCTTTTTGTCACTGCAGATTAGTTTACCTTTTTTTCTTTTAAAAACTAAAAAAACAAGGTTTTTAATTTACTGGCATATTTACTATGACGGGTGATATCGATTTCTCTTTATAACTAGTTAAACATCCATCTGATATCAATTCCCTTCAGTCTGAAGAACTTTCTTTAGTGTTTCTTAAAATGAAGACCTTCTGGTTATAAATTCTTTCAGGCTCCTTATACCCAGATGCTTATTTAAATATCATTTATGGAGTTGTACAGTTCTGGGTTAAGTTTTCTTTGTTTTATAAATATAATTCTCTGTTTTCTTATCTTCATTTTCCCCCAGTTTAGTCTCATTTGTAATTTGTATCTTTGTTTCCTGATAGACCATGTCTTTCATCCCCTTCTCCCCCAACCCCATAAACATTCTACAATTTTATGTTTGATTTTCAGTACTTCGGTCATGATATAGATAAGATTTTCTTGGTAATTGATCATCTTTCATCAATTTGGAAAAATTCTGAGCTCCTGTTGTTTAAATTGCTCCCTCATTCTCACTCTTCCTCTTCTGCACCTCCAATTATATTATGTTAGATCACTTCGTATTGTCCCAGCGCTTACTGAGGCCTTGTTTTTTTTTTCATCTTTTCTTTCTCTGTGTGTTCATCAATTCAGAAACTTTCTATTGAATTATCTTCAAAGTCATTGTTACAACCCAGCATGGTGGTGCATGCCTGTCAACGGGAGCCTAGGAAGCCGCGGCCAGGGCCAGGGATGGCAGCTCAATGTTCCGCCAGAGGTACGTAGTGAAACCTAGTTCCAAAAAAATATAGCTGGGCATGGTGGCACACGCCTGTAATCCCAGCTGCCTGGGAAGCTGAGGCTGGGGATTGCTTGAGTCTGTGGTACCCCAGGCAACGTGAGCCTGCAGTTCCACCGGTAAAAATAGCGAGACCGTGTCTCAAAAAAAAAAAAAAAAAGTCATTGTTACATTTTACTGTATTTTCCATATGCATATTTCCATCAGCTCTTTTTTATAGTTTTGAATATTTTGACTAAAATTATCCATTTCTTCATATTTATCTTACATAAAAAGGCATATTTATAGTAGGTATTTTAAAATCCTTATCTCCTAATTCAAATGTCTGGGTCATTTCAAGGTTTGTTTCCATTTTTCCCTCTCTTCATTATGGATTATACCATCTGCTTCTTTGCAAGTCTAGTGATTTTGTTACTGCATATTAGACATTGTTGATGATAATTAGGGAGGTCTGTGACCATATCACCCTGAATGCACCTGATCTCAACTGATAATTAGGGGGAATTGATGATGCTGTCTTCCTTTAAAGGTTATTGGATTTTGTTTTGATCGGCAGAATTTCTTACAATTTTTGTCCTAACTGTGTTGAAAAGGAGTGGAGAGAGTGGGCATCCTGGCCTGGTTCCAGACCTTAATTGAAATCATTTCAATTTTTCCCCATTGAGGATGATATTTGCTGTGGGTTCATCATATACAGCTTTTATTATGTTGAGGTATGTTCCTTTTATACCAGTTTTTTTCCAGGGTTTTCATCATGAAAGGATGTTGACTTTATCGAATGCTTTTTCCGCATCTATTGATATGCTCATGTGATTTTTGTTTTTCTCTTTGTTGATGGAATGGATTATGTTGATTGTTTTAATAATCAGAGAAATGCAAATTAAAACCACACTGAGATACCATCTTACACCAGTAAGAATGGCCCATATAAATAAAATGGATAACAACATGTTGATGCAGATGTGGAGAAAAAGGAACTCTCTTACACTGCTGGTGAGTGCAAACTGGTCCAGCCACTCTGGAAGACTGTGTGGAGTGGAATTACCATTCAACCCAGTAATCCCACTAATGGGAATCTACCCAGAGGACATGAAAACAATAATTCAAAAGGACACCTGTATGCGCATGTTTATTGCAGCTCTGTTTACAGTTGCGAAGATTTGGAAACAAACCAAATGCCCCAAAACCAATGATTGGCTGAAAAAAATATGGTATATGTACATGATGGAATACTATGCATCAATCAAGGAGGACAAACATATGTCATTTGCAGCAACGTGGATGGAACTAGAAGGACTCATATTAGCAGAAATAAGTCAAAAAAGAAAAAGAGAAATACAGGATGGTCTCACTTATATGATGGATATAGGGAAAAACAAACAAATGAATAAGAAAAATTAGAAACAACCAATGGAATTGAACAATGGAGCAAGAGAGAGGAGGGAAGAAGGTGGAGGAGGTGAAGGGCACAAAAGAACAGGATGATTAACAGGTGTTAGGGAAGTGGGAGAGCCCCGGGGTACACACAATGTAATATGAATATAAATACACATATGTATGCAAAATTAAAAAAAAATTAAATTAAATTTTAAAAACACGGCTAAAGCAACAACAACAACAATTTTTGTCCTGATTCCTAAGAGATGGCCTTCTTCTACAACACAGATTTTACTCGTAAGATGTGGCATTTCTGGAGTCTCAATCCAATTCTTATGTGATTGATCAGTGAGGGTTCTCTGTTCTGAGTGTGTCACAGTCCTGTTTTTGTGTGATCTACAGTGTTTCTCTTTAGTTCTCAATCTCCCAACAACAGATATCATAGGATCAGGCCCTGTAATGTGTTTCTTAGTTCTTAGATCCCAAGGAGAATCTTGGTGCAAATATCCTGGGTGCCATATCTGCGAAGTTTTCCCTTTCTCTTACCACACCAGTGTAGCTGTGTCTGTATAACAGTTTTTGAAGAACAAGTGCAGCACTTCTACTTTTTGACTTCAGTGGGGATTTCTTTAGTATTTCATTATTTGTATTGTTAGTATTTCATTATTTCACTTAGAGCTTTTACAATTGACATTGAATTATATCTGACTTTTTTTTTATCATGTGTCAATAAACCTGTATTTCCCCCATAATTTAGTAATAAAATAAATGACTTGATCAAATTCTTAGTTCTCAGTCATTCTTGGACTTTGGTAATACATTCTTGTTTTGTACACCAATTTTTATGTCTTTAGCATTTAAATCACTGAAATATTAATAATAAGCTTTAAAATAGAAGACCCTTAAAACAGGTGGAGCACTTACTGTTTTAGTGATTATTTACTTAAAAATACAATGGCAAGATGGCTAGTAAGCATTTTTTTGCTTATGTTTCTAAGACAATAGCTTTTTCACCAGTTTTATTGAAATATAATCGATGACACAAGTACATTAAAGAGTGAGCTGGTATGGTAAATTGAAAGTAATTTAGAATCATAGCTTTGTCACTGATGAGTCCAGTGGTCTTTTTTAGTTTTAGTTTATCTTCTTTGCAAAGTGAAGGGTGAGTATCAGACCTGCCAGGTTATATGAGCATCAATCGTGATGATGGGAGTGAGAGTGCTTTTAAGTCCCAAGTTACTGTAACATACTAGTAGCTTTTTCCTCTCCCAAGATTGCTCCAACTATATTTCTTGTTTTCCTTTTATTCTTCTTTAAAATTAAGACTTTTTATAAGAACTTCTTAAGGTTCCCAACAAGATCAAGAGGAAGGCACAGAAAATTCCCATACTCCTGGCTCCCACAAATGTACAGCCTCCTCCATGATCAACATGCCCCACCAGAGTGGAACATTTGATACAACTGATGAACCTACATGGACACACCATTTTCACCCAAAGACCACAGTTTACATTATGGTTCCTTGTCCTCTGGGTTTGCACAAAGACATTTTTACCAACATCCATTGTCATAGTATCATAAGAATATTCTCATTGCCCTAACAATTCTCTGTGCTCTGTTTATCCATCGCTTCCTCTCCAAGCCCCCGGTCTGGCCTCCGCTGGTCTTGTTCCTGTCTCTGTAGTTTTGCCCTAGCTATCCCTTTATTACCAGTGGTCCCCAAGGATGACACAGCTGACATGGGACATTCCTGCTTTGGAGTCCACTGTGGGAAGATTCCTTCTTGATTCTTGCTGTCCCTTTCCATCATTGGAATCACTATTTTGACTGCTGGGTAGCACTCCCTCAGCGTCCACTGTTGTTTAGGGAGGCATGAAAAGGAAGAAGAAATCATTCTTACTTCCTGAGAAATGGGCAAAAAGGAAAAGGGAAAACGCTCATCAGTTCTTAGCAGAAATGGGCAAGAAAAATATGAAGGAAATTAATTTCTGAGACTGGAACTACAGCCAAAGTACAATGCTTACCCTGCTTCCAGTGTTGGTTAGGACTGTTTTATTGTTTTTTCCCAATGAAACACTGGGAAATTATTTTACTGCTCCAACTCAACACACTCATGTTTAAATAAACTTTCAGGGACAGGCCTGGAAACCTAGCCATCTAAAACAGTTCTGTATTTCAGAAGATACACACTCCAGAGTAAAAACACAAACACGTATAAATTAGAAAGATATTTTATAACAAACCACCTTTCCATTTGTACCCAACTCCTTTATATAGTTCTCTGCAGAGCAAGCTTGCAATGCCAAAATGTATGACCACAATGTGTATGAAGGGTTCTGCATGGCTTTTGAATGGCTAAAGAATGGTGAATGAAAATCAGGATATAAAGCACATGAAAGCAACTCTTCTGTTTTGAAAAGTCATGGAAATGCTTTGGAATGGTCTTGAAGGTGCTATCACCTAATCTCCAGGGGAGTGTTAGATATACAGGGCTTTCCTGAAATCAGTGGGGATAATGAAGAATGGTAAGACATTTCAGAATTGAAAGCCTCTTAAAGAAAATTCCAATAAGCTCATTCTTGCCTGGGTGGCCAGTTTCACATGTACCCCAGACATGTTAATTAAACAAATGTGCACATATGCCCTCAACTTGTGGCTGTGGACAACAAAACTATTTAGTTGCAATGAAACAGAAGGCTTAATTACATACAGTCACTTGAATTCATTTAACTGATGCTTCAAATGATAGGTTAGTATAATTCCTAGAATTCATCTCTTCTCTTTTTATTCTCTAAATTTAAACCCTAGCTCACCTTTGAGTTTCATTGTCCTGGGGGATCTGATTTGCCTCAAAGAGAGCTAAAGAGAAGCCTGTATTTATAGTACAATAAGGCCTATCCAATGGTAGAATATCAGTCCATGGTTTAGCTCTGAAACATTTGAAGATGGTTGAAATAGAAGTTGGCTTTGTGGGTAATTGTTTGAGGATGGCATGACATACCTGAGAGATCTTCTGATTTCCATTTGTAATATCATCTGCTTGGTTAATGACATGATCGGTTGTTTTTCAAGAACAAATAAATGTGTCCTTCCGTGTTGCTGTTCTTTTGGTGTCCACAAACCAGGATGACGACTGTTTTTCCATTTATTTCCCTTGGGAGATGCAAAGTGACTTTTAAGTTGAATTAACTTGGATTGAAGCAGAGACTATTCAAAAATAGCGATGGAAAAAGGATTTATAAAACAAACAAGTCAAGATGGCAGGAGAAAAGAAAAAAATAAGAAGTAAAAATGATAGATGTTGATGATGCTCTCTTAATGGAGAACTTTAAAATCTGCAGAACATTAAGAAATCAAATTAATGTCCTGGAAAATAAACTCAGATTAAGAAATGTTAGATTGGAGGATAATCGTGATGGGGTGGAAGTAAGAGAAATAATAACCTCTTTCTCCCCCAGTGTAGAACATTGCAAAATTGCTTTGGATGAATAAATTTTTAATTTTTTCCACAAGTCATATCATAATTTCCCTAAAACTTGATGCAGAAACAACAATCTGTATTTTATATGAGATGAGAAATTGTTGCATAGAAAAGTTACTATCTTAACTTCCCCCTGCCTCTAGTGACATTTTGGTTCTGTGGAGAATCTGAAAAAGTCAGTCTGGTTTGAGTACATAGGGTTTGAACCCAAGTTGCTAAGGATTTTAGACATTCTAACTATTATGAGTCAAATAGCCTGACTCTAATTATCAAATTTAAAACATATACTCTATTGGACTATCAACCTGAAGATTATGCTGAATCAAAGAATTTTTTTTTTATTTTTGAGATTAGTTTTCTTATTTTTTTTCTTATGTATGTTTTACATTGCTGTGGTCCCCATATTTCTCCCACCACCATATCACTCATGATGCATCACTATTTTCCCTTCCCTATTTCTTCCCCTTCCTTCTCTCTCCTTTGCTGAATGTTTCATTTCTATAGTCAACTTATTAACTTTATTTCTTCTTCTTTCACCTAATTTATGTAAATTACACTATAGGTTATACCATTCAGTATTTTTCTTTTTTCCTTCTGACTAATTTCAGCTAGCATACCCTTCCAGCTTCATCCATTTTGCTGCAATTGGCATGATTTTATGATTTTTCAATACTGAATAATGCACCATTGTGTAAATATATCACAACTTTTTGAACCATTTGTCTGTTTGGAGCATTTGGGTTGTTTTCATATCCTGACTATTGTAAATAATGCTATAATAAGCATAGGAGTGAAGGTTTCTTTTTGAACTAGTGTTTTGGTAGTTCCATTTTCAGTAGTTTAAGGTTCCCACAAAGTCTTCCATAGGGGCTAAACAAGTTTGCATTTCCACCAACTGTATGAAAGTGTTCCTTTTTTCATCACATTCTCACCAGAACTTGTTCTTGTTTGTTTTTTTGATATGGGTCATTCTTATGACTGTAAGGTGGTATCTCATTGTGGTTTTAATTTGTATTTCCCCATTATAAGTGATGTTGAACATTTTTTCCATATACCTTTTGACCATTTGGATTTCTCCTTTGGAAAAGTATCTTTTTGATTCTGCCAATTTTTTGTTTGAGTTGTTTGTTTTTGTTAAGTTGCATAAGGTCTTTGTATATCACTGTGAATCAAAGAATTTTTTAATAATAAAGTAAAATATGTTTTAGAGAAGAGCAAGGTACAAGATATTTTTCTTTGCTCCTGAGCCTACCTGAATATTAGAGCACCTCCTAAGTCATAGTGGGTGAGTGGTCTTTTATTGATGGGACTTGGCCCAGGAAGTGAGTGACATATGATTATCATATGAAAATAGATAACAAATTGAACATTTGCTCTGTGTCAGATATTTTTCTGAGGGCTTTATTTGTGTAAATTCATTTCATCTTTAATTTCTTCAAGAAAGAAATTCAAATGACCAACAGACATATGCAAAAATGTTCAACATCACTTATAATCAGAGAAATGCAAATCAAAACTACAATGAAAAACTACCTAGCTCCATTGAGAATGGCCCACATTAAAGAAACCAGAAACAACAAATGCTGGAGAGAATATAGAGACAAAAGAACCTTAAATTGTTAATGGGATTGTAGACTAGATCAACAACTATAGAAAGTGATGTGGCAGTTCCTCAAAACACTGAACGTGAATCTACAATCTGATAAAGCAATTCCTGGGAATCTACCCAAAGGAGACAAAAACACTAATTTGAAAGGAAACTTGCACTCCTATATTTAGTGCTGCAATACTCACAATAGCCAAGATATGAACACAACCCAAATGTCCCCAAATAGATGGATGGATCACAAAGTTGTAGTATATTTACACAGTGGAGTATTATTCAGTGATCAAAATATGTGTTCATAAATACACAAATTCAGTGATCAAAAAACGCAAACTCATCCTGGAAGCAACATGATGGAGCTGGAAGGGATTATGCTTGTTGAAACTAGTCAGAAGGGAAAAGATAAATGCTGGTTGGTCTAAGTTAGTGATATAGATTAGTTAAACAAAGGGACAAGGAAACTAACAATAGAAATGAAGCATTCTGAAGATAACAATAGAAATAAAACATTCAGCAAAAGAGAGAGGGAAGAACACCAGGGAATATGGTGATAGGTCTGAGGTAATATGGCGGTAGGAGAAATACGGGGAATACAGGACTAGATTGACATAAGAAAAAAAATGTTGAATAAATAAATTCATTTCAACTTCAATACAATCAGAAGAGGTGGGTGTTGTTATTAGCTCCATTTTAAAGGTAAGCTGCAAAGGAGTTAGGTTATTGCCCTAGGTCACAGCTATTATAAGAAGCAGAATTCACTTCCGAGCTATTCCAGCACTAAAATCCACATGTTCAACCACAGTACTGTGCTTTTTGTTCAAACACAACACTGTGCTTTTGCATTATATAAAGATGCAGAGATTTTAAAAATAATCCATTTCCGGCCACTTGTGGAAAAATACATTCATTTATCCCAGGAATAGTTACGTTAGCAAAAGGAAGTCACTTTTCTGCAACCCATTCATTTTATAAAGTGAGTTTACATACAAAACAGGCCATGGTTTTGTGCTGCCAGAAAGTGCAGTGGGTTGTAGAGAAAGGTAGAAAAGCCTAATGTTAGACAGGACATCCTGTACTGTCTCCCTTGCCTGAATGCCATTAATTATGATATATTTTTAAAAAATATGTATGGAGATATATAAATGACTGGTTTTGATTTTTAGTTGATTTTCTTACTTTTGACACAATCACTATTTTCATTACCTGGTAGCAGTGAGAAATTAAAGCATTGAGTGAAAATACTTTAACGAAGAGCACCGAAGGTACATCTTCTGAACCATGAAGGCAGAAGGAGTGACCAGAAGCTGAAGGGAAGATTGAGTTGATTCATATACCCATCAAAGAAATGGAAGCATATGGAAACTATCTCAAAATCTTTATGTCATTCACAGCAACATGAGTGGAGCTGGAAGGGATTATACTAGCAGGAACTAGTTAGAAGGAAAAAGATAAGCAGTGGGATGGTCTCACTTATCTGTGGAATATAGAGAAATTAAAGGACAAGAAGTAATCAAAGCTAAAAAACTGACCATGCAAATGAGACATTCAGCGAAGAATCAGGAGGGAGGGGTTTGAAAGAGGGAAGGATGAAAACAAGGGAATAAGGTGATTGTCATAAGTGATAAGGTGGTGAAGAACTATTAGGAGTACAATGATGTAAGAAAAAATATTTTAAGTAAATAAAAATTCAAAAAATATATTTCAGAATCACAGTGTTAGAGATAGTGTCTCTTTCTCCCACCCACGGTTAAACATCCTCTCAAGAAGACTGAAGTGGCTTTAAGTTGACTGTCTCTGGAAGGGAAGAGTCTACATGTGGAACAACCCTGAGAGGAATTTGAAAGCAAACTAGAAGAGGTTCACCCCAGAAATGAATGGGAGAGCTATGCAGAATAGGACTTCTGAAAGGGAACCCAAGACACCTGGGTGCAATCATTTCCAATCCAGATACTATTACATCCATCAGTTTTATTTCCTGCTTTTGTAAAGAGCCGTGTTGCCACAAAAATGGAAGAAAGTGTCCTTGTAAGTTTGAGAACTCTCTTGAAATAACTTTCTAGATGCCAGATGAAGTTGTTCCTGCCTCTGGTACCATGTTGGCCAATCAAAACTTAGAAAACTTTCATGTCCCTCCAGATGTTCCTTTTGAAAGAAATGGAATATATCCAGTCAGTCAACCCCCAAACTCCAAGTCAGCTCCGGTTTCTCCACTTCTTTCCTTGTTTCTTCTCATCATAAACAAGGCTGATTATGTGGCCCTAGACAATCAGATCTTTTCTACTGTTCTCTTCTTTTTTGGTTACTCTTTATTCTATAAAGCATCCTGTCTTCTGCTTCATTTCACAGTTGTCCTAATGGAGACTGTCCACTTCATGAAGTATTAAATAAAAGTTTGTTGTATCATTTAAATGATCTCCTTTAATCATTTCTTAGCAGTTCTAACTGATGAGGGGCAATGAATCTAAAGTAACAGTGGTAGGAATGTAGAATAAAAGATAACAGAATGGATGGCATTTGGGATGCCACTGTATAGAGCCAAATAAAGGTTTAGTTTCAATCTTTCCTTTCTACACTGATATTAGGAATAAAGATGGTTTTTTTCTTTTTTTAGCAATACTTTATGGTTGCATTAAGAAAAAATACTCAGAATTTAGTGTGAAGAAACATGGTTTAAATAATTTAGAGGTCATCTCACTTGTGAGGAGAAAGGGTTCTTGCAATTTAATTAATTAATTAATTTCTTCTATTATAAAGTTATCTTTGCATTTAATGAAGTTAAAAATGACATGTAATGAAAAAAAGATGACTATATAGTAGACTGAAATTCAGACCCTGTGCTTGGAGATACAGGCAAAGCAGGTCTGAAGGTCTCTCAACAGAGATTTCTATCTGTGTGTGAAATGGGGCCATACTTTCAGGAGTCTTTCAGTATTGGTAATTAATGAGGTTGTGGCATAGAATATGCACTCAGCACTCACTCAGTGCCAGGTTTGACAACTTGTGAGTAGAGGTTTGACACCTTTAGGTTCCCCAATATAAAAAGAATATTATCAATGATTATGTCTTAAGTTGTGGAAATTTCTAGAGCAACTTTCATTGTACATGAAAACCCTCAAAAATATTTTACCTTACATTTTAGAGTATGGTAAAGAAATGGTCAACTATATGCAAATCCCAAGAAAGAGCAGAGTTTTGATTAGTTGCATGAGAGACATAAAATTTTAGGATTACCCTCATTTTTAATATAGCTGATTGACACTTACAACTGGGATGAAGAATTAAATTTCTACCAAAGATTTATATTTTTGCAAGGTGTAATCTGTATATATTTTCTGAAGTTATACATTTCATAAAATATTACAAATGAAGCTATGCATATTCATAAAATGAATAGTCATTAACATAGACAAATGAAAATATAAAAATCTCAAAGAGTCAAGTACCTTGGCCAGTTCAACATGTTGTGAAAGATGGAAGACTGTTTAATAACCTGAGGACTCTGATTCTGAATGAAATATCTTTGCTAAATCCCATTTTTTTAAAAAACAGCATTTCTTTATAAAATTATGTATATTTCAGATATGCATCACTGAAAATCAACATGTATATATGCTTTAAGATCACACTAAAAATCTAAGTCTATCCTTTACCATATAATTGTCCCCTTTGTCCTAATTTACCCGCTCCCCTTCCCTTCTGGTGACCACTAATTCATCTTAAATTTCAAAAGTTTAATTTTGTTGATTTAGCACATGTTTGTTTTCTCTATATACCAAATGTGAATGAAATCATATGCTGTTTGTCTTATTACATCCAATCTATTTCACTAGGTATAATATTTTCTAGATCCGTCCATGTTGCTCCAAATGGTAGGATTTCATCATTCCTTGTAATAACTAAGTAGTATTCTATTGTATGTCTGTACCATGTCTTCTTTACCTATTCATCAGTCAATGAACACCTATATTGTTTCCAGTTCTGGGCTATACTAAACCACAGTTTAGAGTTTAGTTAATTTAATGTTGTGCTGTTTTTCATGGAACATTATGCCCAAAGCATAATAGAAAATTTTCTTAAGAGATCTAAATATTCTACTTATTAGGCCAAAGGTGTTTTTGTCAATATTAAAAAACTATCTTGTAGGATGTTAGTGTTTAAGGTTATCGGGGAACAGGAGAGGATTCTCTCACACCTGTAGATTCTACAGAGCCTATACATATGATCAAAATGAATATCAGAGTAGCAGGAGTAAAAGACAAAATTTAATAGCATACATATAGAAAACATACATAACTGTATATTCTAAAGTAAAATGGTACAAACTAGGTGTTTATATCCTGTACCAAGGAATATGCAGTGTCAAAGAGAACATATGGGATTCACATAGAGAAGAGATGACTTCATAAGACAAAACCTTACCTCTGGGTATTTGCAGTTCTGTAAGATATGTTTCTCCAGTAAAGGCTTGTTTATGGAGATATTGGTAAATCTAGGTAATCTGTATTCTTTAGGTAATGATAACATTTTTTTCCTGAGGCTTACAGAGCCAGGGATGACCTTAGATCCACACACCAAAGGGATATTAGAAAAGACCTTCATGGACATTTTACCCTTTTTGAGGAGACCCATTGAGTGAAAGTTGAGGATGCTGGGAGCTTTGCTCTGGTCTGGACCCTGTTGGAAACGTAAGTCACTACTAGCTTTCCTTAACCAAGCTGGGGTTTTGCATAGCTAATAGGAGGGACCAATTACTGTATCTACCTCTTTCTAGTAAGTCAGAGAACAGTTTGTAGATTTTGTTTGGAAGGAAGATAAAATGCCAAGGAGGAATATTTAAATAATAAGGTAGATGGGGGGAAATTGAACCTTGTTTCATTACAATCTGTGAGGAAAGAAAGGAGGGTCTCAAGGTGCTGGGAGAAAAAGAAGAAAGAAAGGAGCGTCTCTCATCTCTCTAGCATGATTAAAGTGAATCTTTGCACCAAGGTGAATGCATAAGAATATACTAAGATGTGTATATAATACATTTGTTGTGTCTAAGATTTAGATCTGTAGAAAATGTAAAAGAGTGAAAAGCAAAGCAAAACATAATACCCTTTAACACCAAAGTAATACTAGTATCCAGGTTATTCTGGATCATGGCTCTTACTCTGACAGTTCTGGGTACCCTCCATTTCTCCTTCCACCTCCTCTGAAACTCTCTCCAGCTGACGCGTTGCTCTCTCCCAGGAAGCTGTGCTTTCATCTGCTGTTCCCTGTGCTTCCTAACTTCCAGGGATTCACTCTCCTCCAACTAAGAGACAGATATTCCCTGTCATGGCTACACCTTTCATGTCAATTGACTGCAGTTACTGAAGAATCAGAGCCACTTTACAGCTTATAGATTCGCCTCAAAATCAAATGTCCCCAAAATAGACAAATGGATCAAAAAGTTGTGGTATATTAACACAATGGAATACTACTCAGCAATCAAAAAAGACAAACTCATGTCATTTGCAGCCAAATGGATGTGGAGCTGGATGAAACCAATTAGCTGAAATTAGAACAAAGATAAATATCAGATGATCTCTCCGATATATGAGATATGGAGAAACCAAACAAAAGGACAAGAAACAGTTAAAACTAGCCAGCTAGTAATAAAACTGAAGCATGTAGCAAAGGAGAGAGGAGAAGGGAGGGGAAACTCAGAGAAGGGATAAGCACAAGGGGTCATAGTGACAGATCATGGGTGATATGGTGGGACTACTAAGGGGATTACAGCAGTGTAAGAAAAAAATGTATATAATCAATACAAAAAGAGAGAAAAAATCAAATTCAGTCTCAACTCTGACGGCAAAGCTTGTACAGCCAAGAATGGCAGCTTTGATCGTGTGCTGAGTCACCCCCACCTCTGTGTCCATCAGTGAGATCTATTTTCTCTCCAGAAGCACACGCATTGCCCCATGCTGACAGGCACTTGTTTTAGCATTGGCTAATCACCAATATGTTCTGTTAAGTGAGATTCATAGATGCTGATTGCATTTATTGCATAAATTACTTCATTATTAAAATCAGGTCATTTGAGCCCCCAAACCATTAACATGAAGGTTATTAACATAATTTCATAAGCTAATAAATCAAGCACAGGAAAAGAATTAAAGGGTTCTTAGTGATAAGTGTTTCTTCAGAGATTAAGGAACACAATTTTCTTATGCATATATTAACATTTTATGAGTGGATTCATGCAAGAGCAGGTTTTTCTCTCTGCATACATGACTCAGATTCGTTTTCTTCATACTCAGCCTCTGAAGCTCATTTTCAAAATTATGGTTTCTTTTTTTTTTTTCCTTTTCAAATAGCTGTCAAGCAATGAACCCATTAGGCTTCTGTGATATACCCTACCTGTAAAATCTTATCTTTTCCCTCTTCTTGGACCACGAAAGCTTTGGGGTAGAGAAAGGAGATGAGGTAAAGTTGGAAGGAAAAATACCTGGGATTGGTTTTAGAGAATGCAGTTTTCCTCCTAGGTGAATTTGAAATGTATTCCTAGTCTTAAGAGGTTCTAGTGAAGTTCTAATTATCTCTCTAATTACAACACATACTGAGGTTAAGTGTTCTTATCAAATGGTGCATTAAAAATGGGTTTTATTCCCAGGCTGGATCTAATAGGCTGAGATACTGGCCTGAACACATAGAAATTGGTTCGCTCGTTCATTTCACTTACCAGATTGTGAAAGATTCTGAGGGTCGGAGCCATCATTATCCAGTACAATCATGTTGCCTGGAAACGAAGATAAGCTCCAATGTAAATTAGACTATAACAACTTTCTCCTTTGTGCAATTGGTGTAATGTTTTTAGCAAATAGCAACTGATGGATCATAATTGAAATATATGGGATGTAGTTAGCAAGCACTGTGTGTGATTTTCTAGGTGAATTTGGGAGGTGGGTAGGACTGATGGTTGTCTCTAGGAATAAGGGTAGTGAGGGGACCAAAGCTCTTTTCTGCAATCCTCAGTGAACCTGAATCTTCTCCTGAATAGAGCACAACCTCCCCCTCACTCTCCCCACCTCCACTCCTCCTTATCTGTCTGCTTAAAACCTTTCAACAGCTTCTCCTTGCTTTTAAGATTAAAAAGAATTCTCAGCCAGGTTCTACAAGCCCCCACATGGTCTAGCCTACCTTTATTGGTGCAGCCTTGTCTCATGGCTTGCCTGGCTGGACAGCTGTCTTTCAGTTCGTGAACCTTTTTGTTCCTTTCCACCACAGACTTCCTTGTTGGATTGTTAACACTCCTCCCTACTCTTTGAACCCCATCATCTTCATTCTTCAGCCCTCTCTGACCTCTCTAATTAGGTCAAATCTTCCCAGACTATGGCGTTACCATATACTTCTCATGTAAATAATTGTTATGGTACCATTTAAAATTTTGGAGTGTGACTTTTACAAGATTGAAAATCAAAATTGCAATTTAAAAATATACTAAGCTACCTAGCTTTTATTCCTGTCCTCATGTCCCCATAACCCCTCCCTTTAGATGCAAACATCTTTTATTAAGTTTCCGATTATTTTGCCAGTATTTTTTTTTTGCAAGGATAAATGCAAACTAAAATGTTGCTACCTCCTTTATAACGCATAAGATGGCATCCTTCCATGTTTTACGCTATGTTTTTCTTCTGCAACCGTATACCCTGGAACTGATTCTCTATCAAGACATTAAGAACCTCTCCTTCTTTTGAGCTGTATATTATTTCACTATGGAAATGTCCCATTGTTTATGAAACCAGTTCCTTGTACTGACAATAAAGTTCTTTTCTATCTTTTAGGAATAAACCATACTGCAAGGACAACCTCATGTGTGTACGTGTATCTGCATGTTGTTTTATGTGTGTAGAGTTTTATGTAAAGACTCAGGTTTTATGTAAACAGCTAGAAATTGGACTCTGCATCACAGGATAAATTACCTCAGTAAATTTGATAGACATTACCACAGAATTCTTGCTGTGGATTGCATCACTTTGCGCGTTCATCAGTGAAGGATCCCCAGCTTTTGCTTGAAGGTAAGAAATGGCACTTGGTAATATTTTGTGTGTCTTTATTATTTTCAGAGAGGTTGAGTGTCTTTTTTGTGCTCAAGGACTGTTTGTGGTTCTTGTACGTGGGAATTGTCTGCTCATGTTCCTTGCCCATTTCCTATTGGATGCTTAATTTGTCCTTCCTATTATTTAGGTGATTTTTACTATAGAGCTTTCCCCTGCTGAGACACTGATACCAGAAAGGGCAGCTCTCACATCTCTTTCGCTATCATCATGTCCCCAAACCAGTGTCTTCCTCTGTAAAAATTGTGACCCTTGTTATAGAACATCTCAGGGGCCCCATTTACCTTTGAAAGTCTATGATTCTGCTTTATTTTCTTATATTTTGAAATATAAGGATTGGTTTATCAGGGTTTCCTGCCTCCCTCCCTTCTTGCCTCTCTAGGTATAGACTCCATGGTTACACACATGGGGATATGTTGAGGCTAAACTAGCACAGACCCTAGAAGTGCCTAGAAGGGTTCCTCCCTTTTCACCCGAAATCTCACTATTAATGAAACACTCAGTCTTCTCAGTTCCCAGTGCCTTTGTTTGCTTCCCTTTACTTACTATCTGGATTTAAAGGCAATCTCCAGTCTATCAGTGTAGATTCAGGCTCTTCAACGCCAGTCTGTGGGCTGCTTCTAATGATATTCTATGTAGAATAGCCTTGATCAGGGTACTTTCCCACTTAACTTTCTTGAATTGCCCATTTCTTTGCTTATTGAAGCTTCAAATTCCTCCACAACAAGGTCTCTAACTATGTTTTCCACTGTCAGACTCATATGCCCCTCCCTGAGCTGTCTCCTTACCCAGGGTGCTCAGCAGCATCCATTCCAGACTTTTCTCAGGCAGTTCTTTCCACCTGACGTGTGCTTCTTTTATCTAGCTCCCATCCTACCTGCAGAATCTTAGCCATTTTTCACTAGCCTTGTCTCACATTAGAGACTCAGCCTTTCCAGTGTTCTCACAATAGTTTGAGTAAAAGATCATAATGCGTGTTTTTCTTGGAAAGTGTGTACCTTTCTTCCATCGAGAGTATAATCTCTTTAAAAGCAGACATGTATTGCATTCATTTTCATCCTTTTAGGGTTCTGTGAGATATAGCCTCTACAGCATTTATTGACTACAAATGAAGCAACTCTCATTGCTGGGGCCTGCAGTTTTAATTTAATTTACAGAGTACTCCTGGGATGGGTAGCAAGTTAAATTTTAAGTAGATAAGAGTTCATCAACTTATATTTTTTCCCCTAAAAACATCAACTTGCACCTGTGTGTGTGTGATTGCACACATGTTACATATTCACGGGGGGGGGGGGGGGTAGAGTCAACAGGGAGAGAAAGTATGTATGGGTAGAAAATGAAGGGTACTGATGAGAATGTCTTTAACTTTATCATTCTGCCAAAGAGCAAGTCTACTCATGCCTAAAACAGTCTGCCTCATTACCCTGCCAAATGCCATAGTTCCCATCCTTTTGGTTTTTGCATAAAATATATCTCTGAAGACTTTCTCTGTCACTAGAGAAATACTCATATACCATGATCATCAGTCACCTGTACCACTCTGATAAGTTAACAATTCTACATGAATATGTTAAGACATAACTGAAGCAATTTAATAGATCTTACATGAACCTTGTCCCTCTTCTTTTAGGATTGTCCTTCTTAAGATAGTATTTCCTAACAATCTTACTGTTTTCACACAGAAAGATACTTTTAGTTAGAAATATTAAAAGAATCAGGAAATTTGATCTGAGACTAATCTTCTGTTATGACACTTACACTGAACTTCCCCCATGACACCCTGGATTGAAGACTACCTGTTCTCAGTCTTTGGCAGCTGGGCTATTCTAGTGAAGCTGATGTAAACAGACATATAGCTAGCTTGAGGATGTTTTTAAAATAAGAAGATACCTCCTTTAGAAGCAACCCATCTTTCTTCTAGCTGAGAAAGAGGCCAAGGTAATGGATTGAGACTGAGCAACCACCAAAAGTAGTGAGTTTGATCATCATGGTAATAAAGCAAAATTGAAAGAGCTGAGATTTTGGTGACTTTCTGAGGATGTAATTGTGAGCTCTCTACCTCCAAACTGTTTATACATGAAAGCAAAGTAAGACTTCATTCTTGTTGAGGTTTTCATTATTTAGGGTCTCATTATTTCAATCAAGTCTAATCCTAATTTAATATAGTTGTAAATAAACAAGTTTGAGGAATGCTCCATTTGAATAATAATAAAGAAAAATCATTAAAACGGATAAGAATAACATAAAATTGATATATTGAAGGATATGTTCCCTTCTCCTCTGTGAGAGCAGAGAACGTATCTGTAATGCAGTATGAAGATTCTGGAAGGACAAGAAGGACCTGAGAATTGAAATATGAGCAAGAGGGGATCATCAAGTGCCAGGGAAGCTAGAATGTCACAAACACTGTTATCTTAAGTACTCAGCCACTGGGTTCAAAATATGCAAGATGTGGAATTTGGTGATATGGGATCTTCATCTCTCAGCCATGGAATTTAGATATGTTTATGGTATTTAACATCTGTAAAATAACTTGGTGGTAATGGTGCCCCTCCTCATTTAAGACATCTCTGGCAATTTGAAAGAAGGAAAAAAAAAAAAAACCCAAAAAACTCCATGCTGGCATTATTCCACAAGGTAAACAAGCCACAGAGAATCTTGCCAAGGATCTAGTGACATGTCATCTTAGGCCGGTAGGGAAACTGAGGCTGAGAGAAGAAAATTATTCACCCCAGACCGCCCTGCTAACTAGTTAATAACAGCACTGGGCTTTGAACTCTACTCCTTTGAGGCTCCTAAGCCTCTCTTCTCAGCACCCTGTTTTATCTGCCCATGGTTGGACCGTGGAAAACTGGGTTGAAAGAATGGAATATTCATCATTGCTATAAGGTTACGAGAATTCAAACCTGGGTTTTTCACCTACCACCCACAAAAGGGAAATTTTGCTTTGAAAAAGTTTTTGGAAACAATGTCAAGTTGTATGTCTTTCTGATGGGAAGGAATGAGATTTTGCATGAGATAACATGGGATAAAGCATACTATGTGCAGAGAAAGGCCACACGAGACAGCGCTCTAGTGTTGTTCCAACAGGGTTGGAAAGCTTCAGATCCCTTGAGTTGATGGGTGGACCAGTCACAGTTAGTAGCGAGAGAGTTGTGCTTGGGATGATGAAATGAAAAATCAATATGATTAATTCTTTTTTATACAGATGACAATTTTCCAATCCACTGAAATATTCAAACAATAGTATCGCTCTTTTTTTTAAGTCAGTGTGTTGTTTCTTTCCACTCAATCTTTCGTCTTATTCTTTAGTCACTGTAAATTTCTAACACCTGTGTATGTATAAGGGTGCTAAATTGAGTTGGATATAACAAATCCATATATAATGGGAAATGTACTTTTCATAAGCCTTTTCCCCTGTTGTTCAAGGAAAGTGTCCTATCCTAGTATCTCAGGATTTAGCATGGAAATAAACCTCTATATTCAATATAAAAATAATCCAATCACCTCATTTATATATGAGAAAAATTGAGATGCTGAGAAATGAAAGATTGTGCACAAGATTACAAAACTAGTTGAGCCTTTAATAAGTATCTCTTCAATTCCTTTTCTATCTTTGCAAAACAGATTAGAAATGAATATATTTTTTCTTCCCCTTCTGTTCTTCTCCCACCCAGCATTCCAAATGAGATCTCATGGTTGGAATCATAAATATGGTACAACAAAGTACCATATATCATTTATCAAAGAATTATTTACTTTTATGTGGAGGAGCAAAATGTATCATAAGCACTCATTCTTTCTCACTTTTACTGTCATTTTTTTATGTAGAGGTTGAACTGTCTGTTCTTTGCACTGAGGTGTGGATATGAAGATGTCATGTGTTAACAGCTAATTAGTAGCATTTCAGAGCAGAAGTAGACCTTGCTAACACAAGTTTCCATGTGGTAGTGATGTTAGATGCAGCTGCTTCTATCGGGTGTCAAGGAAGCATGATACAGACAAAGATGTTAACCCAAGGTTGGTAGAGGGCTTCCAAGAGAGTTAGCCTCCTCCATTAGAATTGCCATGTAACTCTTTTGGCCATTGGTCTGAAGAAACTACCAGATGCCTGAAGATCCCTAGAAATCTAGTGCTAACTTCCAACTTGTCCTGTAGATAGTCACAGGGAACAAATTGCTGAAAGACAACAAATACTTGTGAAAAGGAGCAGAGAAAAGCTGAGAGCAGAGCCACCACCCTATTGAATAAGAGGCTTTGGGGAGCTACTGAGCAAGGTCCATTGAGTTTTCCCATGTTATCCAGTCTATTTTTCCTAAGCCAGCTTTCATCTGTTGCTGTTGTGCTGTTACATTAGTGTTCTGATCATTCCAGTTTTAACTGAATCGGGGGGAGGGGGGGTATCCTTATGATCTCCAATTGTTTCTTAATCAGGCTGATAAATGGGTTTGGGTCTTGGGGACACTATGATTGTAACTGACTGCCAATACCCATTTTCTAACTTCCTCCTTCACCACCTCTAATTGATGTATATCTATTTTGTCAAAATAGTATTTGGTCGAGCTTTAATCCCTTGAACAGATATTGTTAGAAAAAGGTGAAATAATGAAGAGGCAGACTGGAGGAATGAGGAGAGATAATGACATATTATATTAATATGAGATAAGTAGGCAGTATTAAAATCTACACCTTCTCTATATTCAGATCAGCTGGCAATGGTATCACCAATATATAAAATAACAAAACCTTATTTGATGCATCCCAGGGAATTCAATATTTTACCTTCCCTGAAATTGATTAGAATGTAGTACTTTTCATTCTGGACATTTAGAATGAGAAAGGAGCTTCCACTCAGAAAAAAAAAAACAACTAATGAATAAAGAGCTTATTTAGCAGCAGCTCAGTATGCATGGGTCTGCTCTTAGAAATGCAGGATTAAAGCTTGGACCTGCATGATTCTTGGAGTACATTTTAAGCATCGTGTAATTCAGACAAATGCCCTATTGAGCGCTTATTCTGGACCAGGCAAAGAAGGCTGTTTTGACATTACTATTTTGAGATTGCCACTTGGTAATTGCCACCTTCATTCTAATTTTTTTTTCCTTCACAGGGAATACAAAAATTTCTGAACTCTTGTCACTGGTGTTTAATGAAAACTAATAGAAACTGATTGTCATGCAGAACACAAAGAATATAATTGGTTTCATAATTACTTAGTGCTCCTAAAAAGCAAACCACGGGGACTTCTAGCTAAATGTGGCAGATTAAAAAAAAAAATGATTATACCTCCAATCCCTCTCAAAGACCCACTAAGGTGACAGTAAGAGAATGAAAAACCACACATCAATAAAACTATGAGAACAAAAAGGGAAATAGCAGTATTTTGAAAGGCAAAGAGTAGACAGATGGCAATAGCTGACTTACTAACCAGGAGAGCACAAAGTCGCAAGAACCTATGAGGCATGCAGACAAAGCTCAGGTTTAAGGTAGTCGCAGAGTCCTGGGGAGTCTCAGCATTAGAGGCACCAGGGGTGAGTCTCCCAAAGGGTATAGGTGCGGCTGAAATTGGAAGAGTGGTTGGAAGTTTGTGTCAGAAATAGTTTGACCTAGATTCTCGCTGGTGCCCTTTGTAATACCTTCCTTGAAAGTATCCCTTCCTCCACCCCATGCTAGCCTAAGGGAGACGAAGGGGGCACATGCACATCAAATAATAGTACCACTAATGTCATTTTCCTCTTGCTTCTAGAATTCAGCCAGATTTGCACATACCCTCTGGTAGAAAGGCACTTTCTCTCAGAGTAAATTGATAAGGGAAAATAAAGTATCTATAGATACTATGTTAAGCAGAATGATGTCTACTTCCTAATCTCTGAGACCTGTGAATATGTGCCATCACAAGGCAAAGAGAAATTAAAGTGCAAACAGAATTAAGTTTGCAATTCAGTTGGCTTTGACAGAGGAAGATTGTTCTGGGTTATCCCATGGGTCCAATGTCATCACTAATGTCCTGAAGAATAGAAGCAGAAGAAGGTCAAAGTAATGAGATGTAGAAAGGACTTGACCACAAAGTTAATGACTTTGAAAACTGAGAAAGGGGACCAGAAGCCTACGAATGTGAGTAACTTCAAGAAGTTGGAAAAAGAAAAAAACACCTTCCTAGAAACTAATTTTATCTAGGAAGACTATCAAATTTCTGACTTCTACAACTGCATGATAATATACTTATGTTGTTTAACGCCACTACGTTTGTAGCAATTTGTTACTGATGCAATGGAAAACTAATGCAATACTGTCAGAAGGACCCCACAAAAATGTGGTCACCCTACTGTGAACACCCTCAGTTGGAAAATCCTACCAAGCTTCCATAGCTTTTTAAGTGCTCTTAAAATAGACAACTAACAAATAATAAATATTTAAAGGAACTATCTAACATAAAAGGAAGAATATAAAATTAATAAACCACAGAAGAGAGAAACTATGCAGGGAACAGAAGAAAACTACAAGAACAAAGCAAAACCTTGATAATTCGGAAAATTATTTCTACCTTAGAATTTTCATCCAGAATGTCAAACAAGTCTGTGAGGAGAGTATTTTCAGACATTCAGAATCTCAAAACATGGTCTCATGCACCCTTTTCCAAGAATCTACCAAAAGATATACTGTAAGAATGGGGGGATACTCAGAAAATAGATACTACTATCCAAGAACCAAGACATTCCACAGTAGACAGCAGAGAAGGAAACCTCAGAGTCATTACTCAGAGTGTAGCGGTCCAGTGAATACCCAGTTCAGACTGGGTACAAGGAATCCAGTAGAGATAAGTCATTGCACTCCAGTTGGTGATTGGAGATGATTATATGGCTGCTAAATACAACGGTGGGGAAGGAAAGTACAGATGTGTATATATGCCATTTGTGTGTGTAGTAGACTATAAAAATGACCAGAATCCTCTTCTCATTCAGTGACTTTATAACATCTTCCATCAAGGGCAGAGTCCATTTCTCCTCCTCTCAAATCAAACTGACCATATGAAAGAACTTTATGAGAGTACCAGAAAGCTGTCTGAGCCTGGAACCCTGAGAGTCTTGCATGCTTCTGCTTATAACATCAGAACTCTGCCCACCTGCTGCCTGGACTAGCCCATTCTAGAGGCTGAAAGACCAAGGGGAGTGTGGGAAGGGTCACTTAGGCCTTCCAGCATGCTGTCAACCTAGTTTGTCAGGACTACAGATGATGAAGGACCTTGACCAAGACTAGACAGATTGTCCAGCCCCGCCCAGTTCAAATTGCTGATCCAAGGAATTGTGAATAAATGAGTGGGTGCTGTAGACCAATATATTTGGGGGTGATTTATTACACAGCAAATGCTAAATGATGCCATGTGTAGGTCTATGTTATTATCTACAGGAGGGTGTTAAAGCAATAAAACTAAGTTATTGTGTCTACAACAGGGAATCAATACCAGTATCTAAATCCAAATAATTAAGCAACACAGGAAGCACATGTTATTTAGAAACACAGAGATACAAACCAGTGAATAGATTTTAAAGTGGATACCTGGGGAGCATAAATCAGGAGCCAGGAGCAAAGAGGGTAGAGACTGCTTTTTCACCATTGGCTTTGTAAAATTGTGGGGTTTTCAATTTATTGTGGCACATCTCATTTTGATTAAATTGCAAATTAATTGAAAACAAAGAAAAACATCTGAACTTCCAAGTCATTGCCAGTCAGCTGGTAGAGCGCTGCTGCCACTGCCATGTGTTCAACACACGCCCTGGTGGTTAGAGGGAATTACTACTAAGACATTGCCACTACCAACTCAGTTTTCCCTCTTGATTAGTATTCAGTCTGCATGCTTACATACTTGCGGGGAGCACACAGTGGGAGAATTGACAAAAAGCACATGGAAAAGTTGGATGCAGAGGCTCGGACACTGCAGGTGTCCTCCAAGTTGGTAGTCTCCATTCTAATAGAGTCAGCTAAGGACTGCAAACATCAAAAGTGATGGAAAGTTGGCTGTACCCAAGCCAGGGCATGGAAAAATTGGTCATTAAAAATTAGTCTGTGGTAAGATTGTTGAATTGGCGTGGATAAAAAATGGAACAGATCACTCTCTTCCACATGGTGACGTGGCACTGTAAAACCAAACCACACCACACCACACACACACACACACACACACACACACAGGACAGCAGTCAAAATAACCTTTGTCAGCTGATCTCTTGGTGTCTTCCCAGATACAATGTGTTCTTTTTCTGTATACTGCTTTTAAGCTTTTATTAAACTTCCTCTCCCAATTTAAGATGGGAAGAAGTATACAGTATTTAGAAAAGGCATGGATTGTAAAACTAAAAGAGTGAATAATGAGGATGGTGTTATTAGGACAAGCTAGAGTATACCTCCATCATGAAAATCCCAAATTAATATCACTGGCTCTGTGTCCAAAGGTGGATCTGTAGGGACCTGGGCTGTTATCATCACCTCAAGACTCAAACTCAGACTGATCATTTCCCTCCAAAGCCAACCTGAAAAGATGCTCAACCTCTTTTCATATTTCATTAACCATTTTTACATGGCTCTTTCTAAAGCCAAAAAAGTGGGAAAATGATACCTTGCCATCTATGCAGAAAGACAGCTGGAATGTTGTGATATCTTCTGGTTCAATCCAGGGTTCTCTTGAATGGTCAACACTATGTCACATAGACTATAAACAGTTTCTTTTACTTTTCTTCAAAATATTGGAACTTCTAATAGATGACTTTTACTCCAGAAAATTATCATAATTTAAAGGGAAATGACGAATCTGCCTAAGGGGGGGGGGGCAGGACCTGGGAGGTTATATGAGGTACAAAAGTTATGTAAAGATATAAAGTGATGTGGTTTCCTTTTTTTCCTCTCTGTGGTCTAATGATGTGGCCCCATATTTGCAGAGCAATCTTGGTCTTCCTTAAGTGGTTTCTGTAACAAGATAGTTTTCTTTCACCCAATCAGTAACCAATTTAGTTTTGCTTCCAACTACAGCTTTATTTTTGCCTAAATTTTGAAGATTGTAAGTTGAAGGGAACACCACTTTCTGCCTCTTTAAGAAGTAAGGTTGCCTGGACATAAAAAGCCAAATGCAGCAATGAGAACTCTTCGTTTTTCTGAATCTCAAAGCCACAATGACACTTTGAGGTTCACGCAAATCGAGTTTGCAAAGCTAGAGGTTTAAGGAATTATAGTTTCCAGAGCAGACAGCAGAAGTAGGGAAGAAGCGGGTCAATTTTTCATCTTTGGGTGCAAAACAGGAAACATTTCCCTGCATTATTTGGGGAGAAGTTCAGTTACAAGCACTGGGCTTCTCTTGTGCAAAAAGTTGGAAATAGAGAAATAAGAGTTCTAGATAAAGCCATAAAGAAAAAGGCAGAAACCAAATGGTTTCACTAATGTATGGGATATAGTGAAAAAAAAAAAAAAAGCCTTGAGGAAAGTCAAAACAAGCTAAGCACCAAAATGAAGCGCACAACTATGAACAGGAGGGAAAGGGGGGGAAGGGAGAGAAGGGAGGGGGGGC
>PVHY01002865.1:51276-118189 GCA_004024945.1 Uropsilus gracilis | reverse complement strand
AAAAGCATATGATTCAATAAAAAAAAAAAAAAAGAATTACCAGTGGGAAAAGCTTAACCTGACACCTGTCTTGTGTTTGGGAGCCTGGGAGCCTGGGAACCTGCAGCCTGGGAGAAACCCTCCAGGCCAACATGGTGCACTGGGAACTGACCAAATGCTTTTGTACGAGGTCCTTGAAATCTCATGAAACAGACTGAGTGTGTATATAGGACAGGGAGAGAAACACCTTGCTCAGGAATGCTGCTATCCGCCAGCTCACAACGGTTGTTTACATTTTACTCCACAAGGATCTGAATCGAGCTGTCCATCATTTTAGAGAATATGTTCTTTTGAGGATTTTCTGTTCAGCATACACTGATGAGTAGGAACATAAATAAAAGTTAAACATTAATACATGTCAATTTCTAAGACATGAAAGAATAGACCAAGATCAGCTGCCAAGTATAGTTGCCATAATTATAGTCAGTAAATCTCAAGAATGTGTTCCATTTATTGCCATTTGTAGAATCAAGAAAAATGGTTCAGGACGTGTCCCCAGGAAAAAATCACAGATTTGAGCATAAACTGATCCATATAAGAAATCCAGGAAAGAGAAACTGTAGTCACATAATTTTGTGATGGAGGTGAAGGTCAGAGCAAGAAGAAGGAAACTGTCCTCATCACTCAGTTAAATGCAATGATTCACTGAGGGGTTACACTACTGAAAATAGTTAAGTGTCTAGGTAAGGAAAGCCATTCTTTTTTAAAAAACGAGGATGTGTATACCCAGTTCTGTGTCTTGCCCAATTAGGGAGTCTTTAAATTAGAGACAGGACATGAACCTGGATGCGTTTGGGTTCATTCTCTTCTTAAATGTAATGTATCACTTGACTCTTTGGTGATGAGTCAAAAATCTCAAAAATTCTCGGGACTTAAAGACCTACTTGGCATTTAAAAACAAAAACTTCTCAATCATTAATATCTGAGTCTAAGATTAAGAACAAATATAGTGACCTGGGAATCTTCAGTTAAACTTTCAACAGTGAGTATAAAATGGAGTTTGTGTGTGGATGGTTACAAAGGATGAAAGTAAATACATCAACAGCAATTTGAAACTTTTTTTTGAAGTTTCTACAGGCCCCACCTGGCATTCAAGGGGTTGAATATACTAAATTGTTAGCTTCTGAGAATAGATTCAGTACATAGACTTTGTCAGATATGTTGTACTGCTACATCAAAAGGGTAAACATTTTGAGCTAAATTATTCAGTGAGGATTTAGTATTCATCTATGGTTGCTGCATACTGATGAGAGAATGAGAACATAGTTTATCATTTTCTGTCACAATAGAAGAAAAAACTATCGGCAGAATCTCTGACAAATGTCTTTTCTAGGTCACTAACTTTCAAATATTTTGAATCATCAAGCTAGGGGAAAATATTTATGAAGTATCAATTATGCATGATTACCACTACAAATTGTGGGTGTCTGTATACCTGCGTCAGCGGTGAATTTGGAGACTGAACACATGGGAATACAAAAAAGAGAATGTCCTCTCAACAAAGAACTAATATTTAGTTGAAGAAATATCATATATGTTTTAAAAAATCAAATAACCATCAAGGATAAATAATCTTTCATGAATGACAGCATCTTGCTATTCCAGTGTCTCTTGAATTGCTCCCTCTCCTTTACATTATGACTTTCCTATCAACATTTAAACTTTTATTGTCACTCTACTAAAAAAAAACACTCTTTCAACCTGACACTAATAATCAGCTGCTACCATATGCCTCTTCTGTCCTTAAGTCAGCATCCACCTTAGTATCTTTAATCAATCAAATGTGATTACTTTGTGCACACACCTACCCTTTCTTACCAGGTCAAGTACCCCCATCACCAAATCCAGAGGGCATTTTTCACTACTAATTTCTCTTACCTCTCACCATTTTTTGCCACACCATTCTATTTCTTCATTGAAATACTTTCCTTTTTTTATTCCCTATGCACACACCCAGCACTTTGGCTTTTTCCTTGCAGCCTTTTCTGTTGATTTCTTCCCTCACCAATTTTCCAATGTTGGCATTCTTGAGAGCCATTTCTCTTTTTGTGTAGCTGTCCTGCTCCTCAGCCACTTAATGGTTTTAATGATACCCTACTCCTACGATTTCTACCTTGATGCTCATTACCCCAATATGAATCTGCGTTTGTATTCTATATCTTTCTCCTGAATCCCAGGGACATACATAGATAGTCCCCTAGTTGGCACTTCTATAATGTCTCTATTTAAAGCAGCACCTCAACTCAACACATCCAAATATATTCATACTCTCTCCCTGCTTTTCCCAAGGAATGTAAGTTAAATTGCAACATGCTTAAAGGTATGGATGTCAAAAAATTTAAAACTGAACAATTAAAAAGATTTCAGGTCAGCAATGAAACTCTACACTGGAATGAATTGAAAAAAAGAATTAACTACATCCAAAAACTAGCAGGAGAAGTTAATAAAGATTAGAAGAGATAAATAAAGTGGAGAAAAGAAAAATAATAAACAGAATCGGTGAAACCAGTAATTGGTTCTTTGAAAAGGTCAATGACATTGACAAACCTCTAGCTACATTAACAAAAAGGTGAAATAAGAAGTGAAATAACTGAAATAAGAAGTGATTAAGTGAAGGATTTCACAGTCCCACAGAAAGAAGAAGGACTATGAAGTTATGAACAGTTATCAACCAAAAGAAATAAATAAAAATAATCTAGATGAAATGAAAAAATATCTTCAAAGTACACAAATGACTGAAACTGATACAAAAAATAATAGAAAATCTCAATAGTCCAATGTATATGGTGTTTTCTTTTGTGGTAAAAAAATAATTTGGAAGTAGTTGTAGGTGGTGGTTGTACAACATTGTGGATACACTAAAAGCTCCTAAAGGTGTGGGGACATGGTTGACTTTATATTATGCAAATTTCACATTTATTTTATTAAAAAGTTGATATAAAACCAAGAAGATAATGAGAAAGGGAGATCTCCTTTCTTCCCTAAATTCCCTCTTGATTTAAAAACTCAGTTATTATGACTCATATGATGACAAAATTTATCTTTTTCATCATCTTGAACTAAATGCATGATTAAAGAAGCTAATTTAAATATTTTAATTTGAAGTTATACATTTTCCTATTAGAATCAATGGTTTGTTATCACATTATGTTTCTTTTAGACAACAAAATAAAACCTTTTTTATATATAATTTAAAATAAATGATAGGAAGATTTCTGGGCATGTCATATATATTCCATTTATTCATGTCTATTAGCTGAACAAATAAAAGTTATTTTTCTTTTTTCTTTTCTTAGAAATGAAAAACAGAATGGTTGAAGGAAACAAATGCAATAAAACAAACCTTGAAATCTTGTAAATATTATATATTATATCACCCTTTCTAATAGAAGATATAAAAATATTCAATATATAAAAATTTTATTACAAATAGAAAAGGAAGTGTGAATTTGGTATTTGGTGTCTAGACAGGATGATTTTGAATAGAAATTTCTACAATTTTTTTGATGTTGTTAACTTTAATAGAAGACCTGAGAGTCGATGCAATAGCTCTATCAAAACAACGCTCTTACTGCCTCCAAATACTATTCTGAAAGCTGGTTTGTGCAAGGTTAATTATTTAAATTTCCAACAACAAAAAAGGATAGTGAGAACAAGATAAAACTGTGTGCAAATCTAAACAGACTTATGTAAGGACTGCCAATACCCAGATCTTGTGTCAGTTCAGACTCAAGAAGACCCTAAAATGATGTTTTATTTATGTATTTGAGAGAGAGCATAGAAAAACAGTGAGACTGAGGCTAAGACATGAGGGGGAGAGAGTGCTCATTACCACTCTGGGAAATGGAATTACCTTTTCTCAGGTTCCTCTTGAGATGCTATGGGTTAAGCCATTTTTCTCCCTGAAATGTATGAAGACTAGGACACTGGAATATCCATTAGTTTTCTACCATTCTAACCCTCATTGATTGGGTGGTGTTCCTGGGTTTTAACTCCCAATTCTCCTGTTAATTAATGAAGCACCATGTGTTTTACATCCTGGTTAATATTTTGACACTATAAGATTCCACCTTTTAGGTGTAGTTTTCATACTTCTCCTATCCAGAGTATCCATAGCTCTCCACCATAGACTTTTTGTGCTCTCCTAGTTTCACCCCCAATTCCCATCCTCCCCCTTTCCTTCCTCTCCATCTCCCCTCTCTCGGATGCTTCAGATCTATTGTCAGTTTTCAAGGACTGGTTTTGAATTTTGCCTTTGTTGACCTTTTGTTTGGTTTCTCCATATTTTACCTGTAAATAATACCATTCAGTATTTATGTATTATATCCTTCTGGCTTATTTCACTTAGCATAATCCTTTCTAGCTCCACCCCTGTTACTGCAAATGAAATAAAACTCCCAGGTTTTCTATCTAAAGCTGCATGCTGAAGAGCACACCTAGGTAGCACATGGACACAGAGAAGACCATCACATTGTCTATCTCCAGGTAGTCTCTGGTGTGAGTCAAGAGATCTGATCAGGCCACTGTCACAGATGGATCTTCTGGAAGCAGACTGATGTGAAGCATAGTATTCAGGGTGGCAACGAGTGTGTGTCCTTGGAATCTACACTGAGAATGGGAACAGAGGAGACACCTCAGAACACAATGTGCTAGCAAATACTGGAGTCTAAAATGAGAGCACTGGGGAGGAAAATGTTTTAAGCAAATCTTGTCTTAAAATCTTATTACATTATATACTGCTAATAGAAGAGGATCATGTTTATTCAACTTAATTTTCTAGCATGTGAAATATAGTCAAGCTACTATGCCAATAAATATTCTTAGAATATTTGCTATCTTTAAGGAGAAAGACGAAGTGTTGGTTACCCTGAAAAAGCATAATCTTTCCAATCTGAAGTTAGCAGGAATTATAAATTATTGGTTTGGGGGTGTATCTTTCAAAAATAGGTTAATGTATGTCTATATTTTCATAATTGATTTTTGAAGCATTTTAGTGAATCATAAAAGGTAGTATAGACTAACAGTTCAACACTAGAAATTTATTCTTATTATATAAGAAGAGACAGAATCAGAAAAAAATAATGAAATTTAGTGTGAAAGAATGGAAGAAAATACAAGACAAATCAAAAGAAGTTAAAAATCTTGGATGGCATATTAAATATATATAGAAGAAAATATGAACTCATGAATCATTAAACAAGAATTAAAATTATATAATAACTCACTTATGGAATTCAACTCAATTCAAATTTCAAAGTTGAAATTGTGGTGGATATATCTTCATTCATTCCAAATGCTGTGTCATCAGTGATCCTCATCTCCCTGACATTGAGCACTCCTCTGAGCATCTGGTCCAGATATTCAACTCCTGGATGCCTTCAGAGAATCCCTTGAGTGCTTTTTCAACTCAGCAGAGCAAAAACCGATATGATGTCATCTCCCGCACCGAATGCCATTGTTCTTAGTAGACATTGTTATTAATGCAAGCATTCAAGATTAGAGAACACAGTCACATTCACCTCCTATTTTATCTTCACATTTCTTGGTTAATGTGTTCTGCTAGTGTTGCCTCTGAAATCTCCCTTCTCTGCTCTTACCTCTTCATTCCCAGTGCTGCTATAAGCATACTGCCCTCATCCTTTTGCACTGAACATGACCAGTTTTAAAACATGCCCCAACCTGTACAAGCTTATCTCCTCATTCCATGTTTCAGTGTCAGAAACCTAATGTTTATTCCCTGAGCATACAGTGAAATTCATGTGTCAGTGACTTTGTTTTCATATTTTTTATTGTTGTTTATTAGAAATATTCTTCCTGGACTAGAATTTTAATACGTGAAGTTTTTCTTTACTTGAACAGTGTTGTCTATATTTTATCTGCTTTCTTGAACATTCTAATCTATGCTTCCCTTAAAACATTTGTTCACTCTCCTTTATATCAAAGTAGCCTTTTAATTATCTCTAAACAAAATATCCTAAATGGTTAAGGGAAAGTTTTTTACGTTTAAATCACCAAAGAGTCTTGGGAAGGGCTTGTCTTAGCAAGCTATCAAAAAACATGAATTGGTTAGACTCTTAATAATTTAAAATTAAAAACAGTTGAAAATTTAGTTTTTAGTGAAAAGTAAATTATATTTGGATTTTAAAATATTTTTATAGTTTATATATATTCATATTTTTACATTTTATATTATATTTTCCAGAAATATATATAATACCAATGGTTATGAAAATGATTATATACTCTTTTATTTTGAGTCCTAAAAAATACAAAATTAAACTCTCAATGATGTGAGATTTTATGTAAAACTTATATATCTCCATGTTTACTATGTCCTATGCATATAAGTGAAATAATTTGCTGTTAAAACAACCCTACTTTACAGTGAAGGAAATTAAGATGAGAAGAATATTTTTAATTAATTTATCACTTTAGAAGTATTTTTTTATATAGCTGCAAATGCTTTGAGAGAATAGGATTTCTTCCCACAGGTGTGGTCACTGTAGCAACTGATGTGGAGAAATTAACACTTTTTCCAGTATTCAAAGATAATAACAACAAAATGGTCTGAGATTTTTTTTTTTTGGTCTGAGCTTTTTATTTTTTTAAGAAGTAAAATAGAGATATAGAAAAAGCATGTTTTCCTGATTTTTTCCACTAAATTTATTAAAATAATTGATTTTCTATGTTAAGAAACTTGCCGTTGAACTAAATTAGCTTAAGTTACTTATTACCAGTTTATTCAATTTCCATTTTAAAAAACAATGATTTTTAAATCTTGTGCTAAACTAGGTGGATATTGGAGGAATTTATTTTAAAGTGAGAATAAGTTTGAAATTTATAAAATATAATACACTTGCTTAAGGAAATATTTGATTCTGCATCTAATTTTCTACTCTTTGATTCTGGAGTCTAGAACATTATGTTTTAGGAGCATTTATTTGCATTCCTACCACAAGATCTTCAGAGTCAAGTGCTATTACTCAGTTAAAATGACGCTACACTGTCAAGTGAGAATGATGTTAAATGATGTCTTATCTCACAAAAGCAGTGCTCACCACTGACTCATATATAATTCTACATATGTTCTACATTTGACTCAAGGCAAACATCTGTAGCAGAACTTAAAGCATAACATTTGTCAAAAAGTTCAAGGAGCTTCAACTCTTCCATCCGGCAATAATATTGACATAAATTATGTGCCAGAATTTCAGTCAAGGAAGTGTAATGAAGAGATAGAGAACTTATCCAGACCTGAAATACCATGATTTTAGTATAATATAATCTTTAAGTCCCAATAGAAAGAAGTTGGGGTGAAACTGCTAACATTTGAATGAGAATGAGGTCATGGATATAATGACTCCCTTCAAGTGTAAAACTTGGGAGACTTATCATCTTCCAGGGAGATGATTTAGTAAAGAAAAGATGGCCATCAGACTCCTAACCTAACTATCTCCACATATTCACTTATCCTCAGTTCTTACCTTTCTCAAATTCTGTTCTTTTTCTCATTACTCTTGATTACACTAATGAAACAAGTTCTTTATCTGAAGAGAAATTTTGTCTAAAATGGAAATGACTGGAGTCTACTAACATAATAAAGGTACTCACAGAGGCTGCAAGCTTTTTTTATACATCTTAATAAAATAATGACATTAATTATTTCCTTGGTGCATGGCAATGCTTCTCTGAGCAGGAGTCATGGACATCAAGGAACTAGTCTTCTTAGATATGCCCAATATTTATAGTGTTGATCATCTATCAAATTATTTCACAAATATTTAGGTTTAGCTCTATCACAACCTACAAGAAAGAAGGCAATATTAGCATTACTTTATTTGGAGGTGCTTCAGAAATTGAGGCTTAAGACATTGTTTCCTTAGTTTTCATAGAGGGGGAATGGATGATGAAGGGTGAGAACCTACATCTTCTGAAGCAAGATTTGAGCTGTGTTGTACCACAAACAAGCATGAACTTTAGCAAGAGCATGATGTGTTTCTTAAATTGTAGGCTCAGGTCAGGGAAACATTAAGAATTAAATAGTTCAGATCTGAGGCAAGAACTACTCAGAGATGGATGATCATATTATTTATAATGCATCTTGACAAAAAGGATAGCATTGATAATCATGCCAGGACAAAAAGACATTTGCCAGGATTGTAATGGAAATGAGTCACAAAGTAACCCTAAATCAGAAGATTCCTGTGAATGAGTTCTCACAGATAGTTTCAGTATTTGGGGACAGAATTTTTAAACTAGTGTCCACCAATATAATTTAAGTTTGTTGAAGGTTAACAAGGAACAACTGATGAGGGAGGCAAAAAGTAGAAACCAGAGAAAAGCTGAACATAGTTTCTGAGATAGGAAGCAGAAGAGCATGAAAATAAAAATGATAACAAAAATGTGTGTATCCATTATTGAATTTCTGATAATGTTCTCAAAACTCTAAAATTTACCCATCTTAGTCTTTTATAACTCATGTGGTAACCGAAGTTCATATGAATTAACTTATCCACATTCTCTAAGTATCAGATGGTGCATCTGTGCCTAGAACAGTTTGAATCTTACAGAATATTTTAACTATGGAGTAAAAAGGCTAATATAAAATATATTATTACTTGTGATATAAAAGCCAGATAGATATCCCTGAAGTGGCTTGAATAGATCAGACAAGAACAAATGGAGGGAAGTGCTAACCAGTTAAGGTCACCCTAGGTCATCTAGAGACCAGATTGGGTCCTAATCATGACAGAGAAGCTGGTAATTTAACTAGAAAAGACGCTACAGAGATGCAGTTCTCCTGAAGTTTTCAGTTTAATCTCTTGCACCTTTCCTCATTTTCAAGGTTAATGAGATTTATCATCATATGAGTCCTAGTACTAAATAGAAAGTATCTGAGACCCTGGCTCAAATTAATTCTGCTTCTTTGGAGGTTGAATTTAAGAAAAGAAAGGAAAATTAGTCTAGGAATGAATGCAAATATGTAGTGATCTTTGAAGATTGAAAAGGGAATGAAAATGAATTGAGTTATAGAAGGAATTCCTATCCACTGTAATATATCTGGGTCAAATAAAGAAAATATCATGAGAATTGGATTAGATCAGCAGTGCAACTCAAGCTCTGAGTTCTATACAAACTGGAGTTCAATTGGGCAAGTATGGAGTGGATTATATTGACCTCTGCTCTTGGGTAAAGGGAAGATTGAAGTTTATCTTTGTCTCAGGAGACTGCTGGGCCTTGACAAGGGCTTCTATAGTAAAAGTTCTGGATCGAGAACAGGCAAGTCATAATGAGCATGACTGGGTAGAATTTTAATCAGAAAGCCCCCCAAAGTTACTTAAGAAATTTGAGACAGATGTAAGGAGACATAAATGCACTGTACTTAAAAGGAAAAAAATGAGAATATGATATTGTGGTGTTAATGACAAGGCTAAAGGAGGCTGGATAGCTAGTAAACATTTCTGGGTATGTCTGTGAGGATGTTTCCCTCAGAGATTAGCCTTTGAATTCCTAAACCAAGCAAAGAAGATCACCTTCAGATCATTCTCAGAATATACATATATATATGCATACACATATACATATACATATGTAGTTTATTCATTAATTGAATGAATATATTAATAAATGAATATATAAATGATGAATGAGTATAATAAATTTCTTATTATATATGATACAAATATATTGTACATATAAGGACACACACACACACATATATATATATAGACACATATTTATATATCCAAATCTATCCTTATTTCTCTTTATATAATGTAGTTCCTATTCATCCTACTTCTCTGAGAATTTTTACATATTGATAGTAGTAATAATTTATTTACTAGTGGATTAACTAATGGATTTACTAGTGGATTAACTAGTTCTTAGTCCACCATAATTCTGGTAGGTAGCAAGCATTTTTTAACTTAATAATATAAGCTCTATTTTATATGTGAAAAATTAAAAATGTTAAGTAACATGAAAAATATTACAAAACCAATAATTGCAGAAGCTAAGATTTAAACCTGAGTCTATCAGTTTCCAGAATTAATGTTCTTGAGTAAAATGCTATAATCTTTCTGCTAATCTACATTATAGATGATCCCATCACTATACTTGAGTTAATCACCAGAATTATTTAACTTTTTGACAAAATAAAAGCTACCAGCCTTTTGGATTTTGTTTAAATTTCTTTAGCTTGTTATGAAAAAATATCTTGATAGTACTTCATAACTAGCCATCACATCCCTAGAATTTCTTGTCTTTTTTTTTTTTTTTTCAAAACTTGGAAACAAATAGTAATTGATTTAGTACCTAATATTTAGAGTCCTGCTCAAATTATCAATGCTTCCAACCCACAAATAGTATATTACAGATTGGAATGTCTATTCTTCAGCGAGGAACATGGAGGAAAACACAGGTACATATCTAAATTGAGCACAGTAAATGATATGATAATTCAAGTGTCTAGTCCTATACGCTTGAAATAATAAAATAATCCTTTCAAATTATGGCTTCAGAAGTATGTAAGTTAAAGCTAAGTGCTTCACCACTATATATGAATGCCAAAATTAATTCCATTAAAGATTTTTTATCTCTTAAATCACAGAACCATGCGTTAGTACTCACAAATGTGACAGAAAATGGTAAATTCTATATCCACAACTGACTCATTTTCTATATCAATGGATTACAGTTAAGGAAATCCACCTGGCATTTATTATAACTGTCAATCATTGAGATTATTGCTAGCTTTCCTGTATTTAACTATCTTTGCTTTCCTTTTATTCTAAATATTCTAACTCAAATACTAAATATTAACCTGAGGATTTCCAGACACAAGCCCAAAATATTCTGACTCTGTAGGTCTGGCATGGAGCCTAATAACCTTTTTTTAAAGTGAAAAACTGAGATAATTCTTATATTGGTTATATTTATATTCCACTTGGAAAACCAGTGATCCATTGACTTATAAGTCATTATTCCCTTCAAAAATATATAGTAAAAATTTTACAATTAATAAAAAGAAAAATATTTTCTCATCTATTGATAATTTGTTAATACTTTGGTGAACATCCTCTCAGAACTGACTTATTTTTATTACCATAAAATTAGATTATTTTTATAGTCCCCATTAATAGTATATTGTATATCTTACTATTTGTGTATTCTTTTGAGTTGTTTCCAGTCCTGTGTGTCCATTGTTTGTATTTCAAAACATTCTTCTCTCTGTTTTTTAAATGTTATCCTTTCATTGATCATTTTCAAACTCATTGACCCTTTCTATGTGACACATTCACATTAATATCTGGTAGAAGTTGTTGGGATGTTCTGTACTCATCTTTTAGTTTGTTTGTTAATGAAATTGTTCAAACTGATATTTAAACATAAGATTTCTTTATTGGTATTGTCTTTACTTGTCTTTTTAATCATCAAAAAATTCTTGCTAACCTACCCTATCATAATTGTTAAGTTGCTCATTTCTCTTTGAATACATTTTTAGGTCTCTGTAATTAGGTGGTTATAAATTTTAAATTATGAAATCTTACTGAAAAAACAAAACTCCATATTATTGCCCTCTTCACCTCTGCCAATACTTTCTGTTTTACATTCTATTTAGTTTGGTAATAACATAGATAAATCATCAACTAGACTAAGAACCATAAATGGAGTTCTTTAAAAGCTCATATTTACACCCCAGATAAGAGAGTCAGTCTTATCACACAGGCATAATATTTCTCATATTTCTCTTCCAAAGCTCCAAATGTAGAAGGAAGGTAAATCCAGAAAGAGAAGAAATAAAAAGATAAAACCCACACATACTCTCCACAGAGCAATTTCTTTAGATAAATAAACAAGTACAAGACACAAACAGAGGAACAGTGCTAAGCTGCTTGATAGCTCAACTCAGGTCACTTCAGAATGGAATCAGTTTGTTATTATCTTGGGGTGGATGCAAAGTTACAGAAACAATCAAAGATAATTTAAAGAAAAGCAGGAACTGATTTAACAGAGCATAGTTAAAACTAGAAATTGGAGGAAGAAATTATCTCATGTTTATCTCATCAGGATGAAGCTGTTCAAGAAACCAGTTACATCAATAAGCACCAAGTACATTGCATATAGTGATGTATCATGATACTGTAAAGAGTTAACTGCAGTTAATTGCTAATCACTTTGCTAGTCTTACAGCACCATGGGCAAGGAAGGTAACCACCAATCATTAGTTTGGTAGAAATTAATTTTTATTACGCATTATAAGATTTATTTAAATATAATTTACTGTGTGTTATCTAAATTGTGGTGTATATAAATTCATATTTTTTCAAAATAGGACCCTACTTTTCTTCTATCTCCTTTGTGAATGTCAAAATCACAAAGCTAGAAGTCTTCTTTCCAACTTCAACATGACTTGTTTTCACATCTCCTGCCTATATATATTGTGAGTGACCTTAAAAATAAGCTTTTTTTTCTATTTTCCACAAGATTAAATTCTTCACTCTTTTTCATTTCTAGTCCTTTGAAAACTAAGCAAAAGAACATAGCCAGTAGCCTCTGGGTCAAGTCACAAGAATAGTCCAACAATAAAAGAACTAAAAAAATGACTCATCCTCCCTGAAGGTAAAAAGTATACCTGATTCCTTCAGTTAGAAGTTCATCTGATTTAATTGAACTGCTTATCTTTAATATCTGAGAAATAAATCATCAATTTTTTTCACCACATAGATTTCAGCGGCAATATTGTAAGAATCAATGTGTACATGACTGAATAGTCCTCTTTATGTTAAGAGAAATGTGGGTGACTGGGTGGTGGGTGTGGTGTATGGTGTGGTGGGTGTGGGTATGGTGTAATAACATCCATATATTTGGATTTTCCTCAAGGTTTTTGTGCTTCAGTTATCAGCTATAACTCTTTATATTGCTGAAAATGCCAGATCATTATTCAATTAAATCACCACCCTAAATGTAAAAACTATGTAAAATTTCATATGAATGGACTAGTACTTAAAGTACCTAATTTATTCATGAATTCAAAAAACATTTGCACATCTACTTAGTGTCACCAATTATGCCAGGAACTGGGGATAAAAATATTTTTCAAAAAAAATTTCTTGAATAAAAATATATTCAAAAGTTTGAAAAGTTGCTCTTAAAATTTACTTTCCCATCTGCAAGCAGGTACTAATTATTTTTATTTTTAAAGTATGATTTTCCACTGGGTCATTTAATAGATACTTTTTTATATAGGACATATTATCTAACAGTTGAAAGAATGAATTTATTCAGCATATTTTCATTGAGATGAAACTGACATAAAGTTATATTAGTTGCAGGTATATAATAATGATTTCATGTTTGTATATATTGTGAAGTCATTAAAGGAAGCATTTCATGTCTAAATTAAAAAATCTTTGATACAAATATATTGCTAATTATTTAGCAGCAAAATTTGCTAGAAAACTAGTCTCCTAAGTGAATAATGTCCACTTTGGCAGTTACATTCTGATATATTTACAAAAGTATTAACTAACCCCTTGCCAATGTCTGGTAGATAACAGAAAGTTATGCATAAATAGCTATAATTTTTTATAATTTTTGTGTGACTTTTTTGAATAAACCTCTTTAAATATAAAACTATCCTTCTCAGTGGAGCATATAGAATACAAATAGAAAATACATGTAAACATTTCATTACTGCATAATTTAGGGTATTTTCCTCTAAGAAGAGCTTTTGGGGTTCTGTTTTACTAATACATAGATATGGGAATCATAGATATGATCATCTCAGTGAAAGCCAAAACTGACATTAAAGATCTTCTGATTATATGCAAAATTATTAAATAGCTTGTTAATGTTCATTAATATTTGTCATTAATAAACCAAAACTAATCTATTAGAAATTCTAATGGTAATATGCTTGATGATGCTTTGAAATTCTATTGAATACATCTTTTCAGATAGTCTGGATTCTTCAAATTTCCTAGAATGTACACTATTATTAATGTGCTGGTAGTACAAATTGCAGCACACACTCTTCTTTCTTGTCTTTAATTTTTTAATTATTGTTGTTTTTATTTCATCATCATCTTTTTTTTGTCTAAAAATTGTGATTTCCTTTCCTTAAGTTTATGCTGATGCATTTCCTATAGACATATAGGAAATGGTTCTCAACATCAATAGTTAAGAGAGAAAAGAGCAAACTATCATCATATTGGGGTATTTCAGAATGTCAATAACAAATGTTGCTTATGGTGTAGAGCAAATGGAAATCCTATAATTGTCAGTGGGGTTGTAAAATTGTACAATTTGTTTATGGACTTTTTCAGTATTTACTGTAGCTCAGTTTTTGCCTATCTTATGAATTAACAATTCAATAATTGACACAGAAATGAGCATTCACATTTACCAAATGACAGATACAAAAGGATTCATAGCTGCCTTATTTAAAATAACCCCAACCTGATATTGAATCAAATATCCTTCAAAAAGAGAACAAACATTTTGTGGAATAATCATACAGGAACATGAATTCCTATAAATACATGTGTTATTTTGCTTCACAGAAAGCAGTGGAAAGTATTGTTGAGCAGGATTGTGAATGAATCTCATGGACAATTAGTGAAAGAAACAAAACCACATTTGTTGAACATTTGTTGGCACAGTGGCTGTTCAACAATATTAAGAAATCTGGGGAGCACACATATGAGCACTACAACCAGCCAAAGAATTTCATTAAGAATTTGTAACTCACTTGAGAGCCAGGAGTCAGGTACCCAAATCAGAAAGAGACTATATTGCACCCCCAAAACAAAGTGGATATTTACTAGATGGTTCTTTTAGCCAAACTGGTGATCTTTTGGTTTGATCCCTCTCAAATCTTGTGTGTGTGTGTGTGTGTGTGTGTGTGTGTGATATCAAGGATACCAGTGTGTGTGATATCAAGGATACTGCAAGAATGTGAGCACAACCATTCCCCCTCTAAAAACAGACATGCCCCCCCCTCATGGGGCCAATATTACTAGAGACTCTATTCTGAACCAGCACCTGTCCAAGTTTATAGACTTCTCAAGTGGCACTTCTTTGGGAAACACTCTTCAGCTCCTTTGCTAGTCGGTGGACAAGGACATATGAAATTCTTTCTTTCTGTTTCCCAGAACTATTTTAAAGCATACAATGAATATTTTCTAAAAGGAAAAAGTGATGAACCCAAATGGCCCCTGGGTAAGGCAGAGACATTCCTTGAAAATGGAAATCAAATAATATATAATAAACCCTTGCTTAGTTAACAGGTATAAGTCAGTCATTCTTTGCACACACATCTAAAGTCACTGGGAGTCAGTCAACAGTAAGACAATGTACTTTAATGTTTTGTCTAGTCATGTTGTATATTTTGCCACTACTTATCCAGAATGGTACAGAACCAGATAATGAGGCTGTAGTTTCAAAATCTTGAAGTAGATCTGCTACCAGGAGGAAAAGGGGCAGAAACCATGAAGCAACATGCCACAGGTCCGCATCACCCACGTGTAGCAGTTGCCATTCAAAAGCAGTTTAAACAACAGAATTTTATTAGCAAGGGAAATTAATCAGGAAAACAAAAAGGCTTCAATGCCACAAGTGGCCAGTTATCTTACCTCACTCACCATTTTGAGTCCTAAAAGTCCTAAAGACACTTGTCCAAATGGTGCCCCTTTGCCCCTCCAAACTTGAGGCAGGCACTGTAAAGTCCAGCCTTTCTTTGGTGTCTTCTCTTTGCTTCTTCTCTCTCCACTGTCCCACACTGCTTCGCTTCTCCAAGGTGCTTTAAACTTTTCCCACAATTGCTGATGCACAAATCAACTTTTTAAATCCCTGGCCATCTCCAGGTACCAGCTCACTATGCCTCCTTGCTGCAGTGCCACACTCTCCACACTGACTACTCTTCTGCTGGTCACCATGGCTCTTTGCCACCTCCAACTCACTCTTTCAGGGCGCTTCCCCTGGTAGGCCACATGGACTTCTTCTCTCAGTCTGCCATTCTTGTTTCCTTTCTTTTTCTTTTAATTTCCTTGCTCTTCGCTTTTATCCCCCAATTTCCACTTCCCATTTTCTTTTGTTTTTTCATGTTAATCAAGTCTTCATGTTTATTTTTTTTAAATTCTTTATTTATATATGAATTTCACATATCTGTGATCTCTGGGGTTTACCCCCCCACCCTGACTCTTCCAACCCTGTCCCATCCCCCTCCCAGGTTGTGTACTTCAATTTGGTCATTGGCTTGTTTTGACTTTTCTTCATGGATTTTGTTTATCTTTCCCATGTCCCATATAATAGTGAAATCATTTGGTTTCTGTTTTTTTTCTTTTTGACTTGTTTCTGCTAATATGAATTCTTCTAAATCCATCCATGTTATCAGAAAATCATCTAATTTGTCATTTTTAATCGATGAGTAACATTCCATTATGTATATATACCACATCTTTTTCATCCAGTCATCTGTTTTGTTTTCTGGCAGTACTTTCAGACTCCACCCACCAGGGCATTTTGGCACCTATATAATTTTAACTGGGTCACTACCCTGTATCAGATCCAAGGCACATAATTTATGTATGAAAATACGTGTAAAAAGTAGTTTGTCTTTCTTCGATCTTTAAAAATTAGTTGTCCTTCAAATAGATACCATCAGTATCCTGGTCTTCTATCCAGTTCTATTTTTGTTTAACCTCAGTTCCAAAAACCAGTCCAATAAGAGATCACTGAATATTATTTTGGTGGGGACAGGAAACTCTTTTCTAAATACAATGTGATATGGGGTTTTGGATTTTTTAGTGTCTGGGCTTTTGTATAGTTTTCTAGCTACAGTGTTAGCTACCAGTCAAATGTAGTTACCTGTGGAAATGAACAGATTTATACAAATGTTACCAAGGATGTTAGGTGGCTCCCAATGAAAAGTATTCTTTCTGTTGTATGTTTTTTTGTAAGGTTGTATGCTTTAGTTTAATAATGTAATTCATGTTATGGGACTGATATAATGGAATAACTAAGGATACACATATTAAAATCAAGAACCAGGTTTTCAAGGTAAATTTAGCCTAACAAAAGAAATAAAATGTCTAGAAAAATAAAGGACAAAAGAATACAGACTAAAAGTCTTATAATCAGCTAAATTCTATAGATCCTAGATGAGTTTATCTGTCACCTATTCAACCTAAAGATCTTGAGCTGAAACTTTCTTTGCAATTGTGTTTCTGAACGAATCTAAAGAATCTTCATCTTGAAATGTCTGCTAAGGTCCATCTCCAGAAATTTCTGGGTAATTTATGTTTCTTTATTTGGAGGACATGAATCCAAGGATCAACTCCTTAGAACTTTATTGCTGTTTTAGTTCCAAACAGAGCCTGATGAACTCTTCCTAGAAGACACATTCTCAGATTTTGAGGAATAAGTTTGTTTAAAGAGTATGAAGAGAAAGAGAGGAGGGAGACAGAACACGTTCAAATCCCCCAGTAATAAGATAGCATGTATTCTCTAAGTCGCTTGCAATATTTTACCATACCTGACTTTACTTATTAATAGGTATAGTCCAGAATTTCAGATGATATTTACGCACATTTCAGTGAACCTGTTTTTAACTGATAGGGGGAGATTCAGTGAGTCCCAGAGAATTTTTCCAGTTTGAGTTCTAAGGGTTCTATTTATTCCTTGTCCCTTACTTAGATACTGGAAGCATTATGTACAGTACATTGGCAGGACTTTGCAAAGCTTTTTGACAATGGTTGCAGTAAAATGTGTACTATTTTCATGAGCGTTCTACTGGAATTTCCTAAGTTGGAAATAGAAAATTAAGTATACTTTTTGAAATATTATTAGGACCCAGTTTTTCAGCAAAAAGCTCCAAAATACCAACAATAAATATGATGGTCAGAATATATTAAAAATACATTGCATCAATGAAATAGTTCAGAAAAAAACTGTGTATATACTGTCAACTAATCTTCAACAAAAATGCTGAGAATACACAATGGTGAAAGCTATGCAAGAGGTAGCTAGGAGGCAGTTGTTTGTAAGGATGATAATGGAACTTAGATATTATGATCTCTATGATCTCTATGGTCTAACATACATAATCTCTCAAAATAAAGATTCGATCTGATATGGGAAAAAGAAGTGGCAGACTGGAAAAACAATTAAGGGCTTATTGGACTTTTATTTTTTTTTTATTTTTTAAATTCATTTTATTGATTTGTCACAATTGTGCATTAATTGATCCCTCCTCTTCCCTCTATATCCTCCCTCTGTATCCCCCCTTCAGTCACTCCTCCCATTTTTCTGCAAATTGTTGTTTGGTTAAGTTGATGTTTAGTTGTTGGTTGTTTAGCCTGTTGTTCTCTTCAGATATATGGTAAGTGTGTGTGGTTTTTGTTGTTGTTGTTTTATTTTTTGTTTTTTTTTACCCCTGGGCTTTCCCACTTCACTAACATTTGTTATCTGCTATCCTGATCTTTTGTGCTCTTTACCTCCCCCGCCTTCTTCCCCCTCCTCCTCTCTTGCTCCATGGTTCAGTCCCATTGGTTGTTTTCATTTTTTCTTATTTGTTTGTTTGATTTTCCCTATATCCCTCATATAAGTGAGACCATCTTATTGTCTGTATTTTTAAAAATAATATATATATTGCATTTTTGTTTTCTCCAGGATTCACATCCCTGATCACTCCCCTTCCTTGCCCCTCCACTTAGTTTGATTATCAGTTTGTTTTGACTTTTCCTCCTGGCCTTTTGTTTGTTTTTCCTATGTCCCATATATTAGTGAAGCCACTTGGTTTGTCTTTTTCTTTCTGATTTTTTCCTGCTAATATAATTTCTTCTAGGTCCATCCATGTTATCTCAAATTCATCAAGTTTGTCATTTTTAATTGATGATTAATATTCCATTGTATATATATATGTATATATACATGTATATATGTATATATATATCTTTTCATCTTTAATTGACATTTTTACTATTTATAATATGTAAATTTAATCTAAGATGTGTTTTGTATAATAGCAAGTTTTATATAAAGAGGCATTTATATTTTAAGGCCATAAGTTGTTATGATATTTATAATAATATTTGTTTATAATGCTAATTTATAATATTAGTAATATTCAGAATAGGTAATAAGCAAGGGATATTATTTAGATACATGGTACAGTACTTTAAAGTCTATAAATATTATGTCAATTGTTCTTAGAATCATATAAAACATTTTTTATTATTTAACCTTAGTGCTTAGTCTACTATAAGCACTTAATAATTATTATTTGAATAAATGAATGAACTTAAATTGACTAGAATAATCTGAATTTTTAAGAAAGAGAAATATATATAACTAAAGCAGAGAAACAGAAGAAATACACAAATGACTGACTCATTCAACTGGAGAAATATAAAATAAAGAAAAATACATTAAGATACAGTCCAATGTTAAATACATTGTTATACAATGTTAAAATACATTAAGATACAACCCAATGTTAAATGTCTAAAATATATGTATATGTGTGTATATAAATTGTACTCTGCATCTCTTGACTTTTTGAAGTTTATTATTCAATTAAGTGTATGAGGTGGCTATATTTAATTAATACTTTTGCAAATATGATAACTTAGGATCATTTTATCAGGCTATGTGTCATTTCCCTAATCCACAGTTCAGTCATTACTTTTCCTCTTTTATAAGAAGGCTTAAACCGAGCCCCAACTTGTTTCAAGAGTGCAGAAAGATTCTTTACATGTTGTAGTATATCAAGTACTGAGGTATATGCCTTTAGGATTTATTTTCCAACTTGAGATAAGTTTAGACTTGTGTCAGGGATTCTGAGAAAGAAGTCACCCTCATTTTCTTACAATTGGCACACTGATGGTATCTCGTTTGAACTGTGACTCATCCATCACTGAAAAACAGAAATAGTTGCTCAGGAATTCTGGGCAAATAATTCAAAAGAGTTATCCTTACCTATCATGAATTTCTGCCCCAAAGTACAAGCATAAAACAGGAGCTGGCATAAACAAAGTGTTGGCCTCCTACTTGTGAAAATGATGCCTCAGGGTCAGTCAGGATTCAGGTTGGAGCCAACTCATTCATTTTTCAAGCTATCTGCAATTTCCACCCCCCCCACCCCATAGTTCTAAAGGCACAGAAATTCCTTAGGAAAATAGAACAAACCATAACATGACTGAAATAGAAAATCATGGCATTTCTCCTTTCTCTAGCTAGTCAGCTCTAAGAGAGAAGGGACTCAAAGTATTTTATCTATAATGTATCTGGCACAAAGTAAGCACTCAATGAATAATCTTACTTGAAATAATTATAAAGAAATATGAACAAAAGTCTTCCCTAGCAGTTCTCATATGATTACAAAAAGTACATTATACTTGAAATGTAGCACAAAATAAAGTAAAAAAAAAATTGGCATCTCTAATTTGTACACATGAATGAAGGAGTAACATGGTACCTGGTATATTTTGATGCCGTTAAGTTACCCAAGTTTCTCATTTACATTCTTTTATGCCACACCACAAAGTCACAGAACTGAGAATGGTATAACCAGCACATCTACACACCAATAGGGATCTCTAAAGACTCCACCCATAAAAAGAGAATCATTTAGGGCAAATAAGTGTACTCCTAGTTCACATTGTCATTGACTTTTGAATAGCTGGTTCAGATAACACCTGATGTAAATATTATATGGACTCATTAAAATAAATATTCAATAGTTTTCATCCAGGAGATCCCATGTTCTGACATGACAACTTTCAGGTATCAATCAATATTAGTTTTTGGCCAATATTTCTCCAAAACTGTGATATTTGGAGTACTGACTTGAGCAAATGTTTCTGTGGGGTTAAGAGAACAAGGAACTTTCTTAGGAAAAGACATTGCATATTAGTCATAGTGATGATTCTGAGAAGTCCTAGAATCAAGACTTATTGCATCCTGTTAAGATGAGCATTTCCCACTCAAATTATTTCATCTGGAAATTTCCTTTCAAATCAAGATTTGTATCAACCAAATTTATCAAACAGTTTCAAGGCTGCTGTGCCATATGGTTCCTCTGTTCCATATCACCAAACTCCATGTTGTTAACCTCATGACAAACAGGATTAGGTTCATGTTTTTAAAATGCTTGCTTTGGGAAGATGAAGCTCTCTTGTTTATTCTGAATGTTTGCCATAAGTCCTGAAGTCTTAAGCCATCTGTGGGCCAAGTGGAAATCTTGACAGTGCTCTAACTATCTTGTGAAGACACACTGGAAGGTTATAATTTAATGTGATTGTAGACACATGAAAACATCAGCAAATGAAGGACAGAATTCCTGGGAATTTCCTGGGAAACCCAGCAAAATGCAAATGAGCTTCACTTCCTCTTCAAGACAAATGACATGACTGTCCAATCAAAGTATGTTTGGAAATGAAGGGAAATGTAAGGGAGGCCTTAGCTTGTACATGTGGCTGCAATCAATGAACTGTCTTTAGTTACTGCCTACCAATGAAAGATTCTATATTTCAGGCTCCTTCAGAAATTACTATATCAAGTAGTTTATGATTTTCTTTCTCCAATCACTGCAGCTGGTCATTACCGAAAATGATGATCTCAGAGTTGGCGGATCTTGCCAGGGCGCTTGCCACAGAGGGATGCCTTTGTGAAGCCAGCCATAGAAACCTGCATAAAATTGGCCTTCTTTCCTTAATAGAACCACGCGAACAAAGATGAGTTTGTTGCTGACTCAGAGCTGAAAGCTTTGTTTTGTAAAGCTCTCTGAATGTATTGCACTCTGCCAAAGGAGAAGGGCTCCTTCTTTAAAAAAAAAAAAATGATGAGGAAGAACAGTAAGCGGAAACCAGACAACAGATCTAAGCACACACCCTTTGGGGGGATATTTGTGACTAAAGTGGACTGAAACTTTTTTTTTTTTTAGTGAATACTGGTCACATTTCACAAGCTGAATAAAAATGAAAGGCAGAGGAACTTTAATTAATGGGAATGCCTTTTGATTCTCAGAGCAAAACTGCCAGAGCAGATGTACCAGCAAAGAGGATTAGATTGTCCCTTCTATGATGCTCTGAAATTTTCTTTCTCCCCTGTAGTAACCCCATTGAAGAGAGACTGTCTTTAGTGTCTAAGATTCAGCACTGCAAAGAAACTCTTGTCCTTGGGCACAAAGGGCCACTCTCACAAGACCAGACAGAATATGTGAGGAGAGAACTAATATCCCTTTAAATCTTGGGAAGACAATTTCACTTTTACTATTTTTAAAAGGCTAAAATAAAAGAGAAATTTGTGATGCATTCAAAGTTGATAAAAAATGCATTAAAGTGAACCTTAAAATATGTATGAATACCCTTCATCATTTAGAAAACTCAAACTGAATCAAGGAGGATGCTCAGCTAATATTCTTTTATTTTAATGCAATCAGTCGAGGGTGGTTTAGACTATTTTTGATTTTGATTTGTTTTTTGGTGACTGTTGAGCTCCTCATCTAAAAAGACAGAGAGCTACTTTTGCTCAAAGGGAATAATTACTAGAATGTTCACTTGAACGGCCATCTGAGAAACCAAAATGATAGTAAATCACCCAGATAGTAGATGGTGTATTTAAGGGGGTCTTAAGTGAGTTGTTATTACTCTCCTTAATAATACACTGTGGGAGGAAAAAGAAAATTGAAGTGTGTCTGTTCTTAATGTCTAGTTCCAGGTCATTTTGTATTTCTGCAGTTTTGGGAGAAAAGGTTTAAAAAAAAGGCAGAATTCTCCTCAGGTGGATTCATTTCTACTGAAAATGGTGGTAGTTTTCTGGATAACTCAGATGATGGAGAACCATGAATGTGTGCACCAAAACATATGCACTTATTCAAGGAATTCAATCTGCTGTGCGTTAAAAAAAATAAACTTTCTCCTCATTACCCCCATTCTAGCTCTTTACTGATGAGTTGCAAAGCTCCCCCAGCATAGGGCACAGTATTTATGGAAATGCACAGCTAACTCTGGGGTAATTGTCTATCTCTTCTGCAGGTATGAGGCTTTGTCATCTAACAAACAAAACATGCAGTTCACAGACACACAAGCCACAAATGTGCCCTAAACTGCACTCCTACCCCCACTATTTTCACAACCAAACTACATTTGCTAGTGGTTCTTTTTGTTCCTTAAAACAGTATTATTATAGATATTGAAAAATAGCTTCCACGATGTATAGTTAAGTAACAACTCATTGTGAAGACAGCAGTGCAGGCTGACTTGATAGTTAAGTAAGGATGACCTGACTTGTTTGTCCACTCTCCTAAATCTCTGAGAGCTTGACCAGTCTTCACATTTGAGGGGTGGAGAAAGTTCTCAGGATTCCTTTGTCACACCCTGCGTAACAACACTTCCTTGCATTTCTATTGTCTTCATCTAGGCCAGAGTTACCAGGGATGCCTGTGTTTATAAAAGTCCAGTTATGGCATATGCTAGGGAATTCTTAAAAGTCATCATCAACATTTACTAATGTTTAAATGAATTTCAGGCCCATGGTCAATGGCCTGACAGCTGACAAATTTGTAGCTTCATATGCCTGCTTGCTAAAATCCTAATGACCTAGTATCGTTGCTCTCTTTGCTTCTACTTAGCTACACAGGAACATTGATAACAAAGAAAAGAACCTGATGTTAAGAACTATGTGAAAGATAATTAACCTAACTCATTGTATTCTTCTTGGTTTCATCTCTTTGACAGAATTAGAAAATAGCTGGGAATCTTTTTCCGTTGCTTAACTACTTGATGTATACAATTAAAGTCTCTTATTAACTCCTCTAAATTCTCTCATTTCCATACTAAGTTATCTCAGCTTCTTTGAGTTTTTCTCAAAGGGCCTATTTTATAGATATTCTTCTACCTGAATACTAGACCTCATTTGCACTTTTTTTTTCCTCCCTAGCTCTTGCCATTATTTTATTTCTCATTGGAAATATGAGAACATATTTTTAGTGGCTTATGTAGAATTACCTTTCCTTCTCTAACCACTCAAGATCTTGAGAATAATGTGTTTACAAACCTTTGACCATAAAGCCTATTTAAGGGAAGGCTGTCTGTCATAGCAAGCATAGTTCCAGATGGGTTGGAACCTATGGATCACAGTTAGTGTCCCAACTTTGCAAAAGTAAAAGGAAAAATCAACCCAATCATATTCCAGAAATCATATAAGAGATTATGCAAGAATTTGCTTTATTTATTCTGTCTTTTTTGATGAAAGAAAATAATAATGTGGGGAAATTATAAGAGTATTAATAAAATTGAGACAACTTCTGAAACTAGAGGTAGATTGGTATCTTCAATATTAGTACATTCGGTTGACAATTATCTGAGGAAATTCAGAATTTACTGAGTCAATAGACAGGGCTTTCAGTTACCAAAGAACCTGGGGCTAAGTCAAAAGTGGAAAGGAAATGAAGGCCTTATTGGGCTGGAATGGAAATAAATCAGCTTTCCTTTTTCTGCTAGCCCTTGGTCCTTGAGAGTTACCTGATAATGCTCTTCTGCATTGTCAAGACTAATCTGATAATCTGTGTGAATAGTTTCAGAAACAAACATTATTAAAAAGAAAAACATATGGACTTCTTTGTAAGAATTCCTGGGACTGAAGAAAAGGTGTAGCAATAGTGTTTCTGGCCTCCTAATAGGGAACTAGAAGTTAAAGAATAATGCCATAAAGAGGGTTTTTAGCCTGCCTTGGAGACCTAATAATCATTTATTCTATGTAGTTTCTTTCTCTTGTAGAAGTGAGAGGTATTATTTTTTCAGTGCCAAATGCTGTACCAAGTGCTCTATATACAATGCCTTGTTTAATTCTCATTATAAACTGCCATTCTTCATTCACATGACAGATACCTGTGCTCTCCTAATTGAAGAGAGATGTGATGAAATATTGATCAAGTGAGTAAGACCTGCTAATGTGTCAGCTAGCTCATTTGTAACCCTAGCATGTGGAGAAAATAGATACATATATATTTACTTAGGAGAAAGTTACCTCTAGTAACTCTGGAAAGAATTTCAGATCAAGCAAACAGGAAAAAAAAATCTTCATACCAGTTTTCAAGGACCTTCAAATTAAACAAAATAGCTATCTGATCTGTTTCTATATGGGATTATTCCTGCTGAAAATGGTCAGATAGCAGAGTCCTCTAGTATCCTGGGTGATGACACGCTGCACCCTGCCTGTAGACGCTCCATGACGCATCAGGAAGTGCTATTTGGACAATTACAGCTAAAGAAGGCAGCCAGCTCCCAGCCCAACCCTTGCACACCCCTTTCCCTGTCAAAAGCAGTAGAACTGGATTTAGAAGACATGTGTCTCTGAAAATTATGTAACTAGGTGTAAGACTCTTCCTAAGCAGTGGTAGGAACGCTGAACACTGAGTAGTTATAGAGCTATAAACTCAAGTGATTTCCCTTCTGAGTCTCCTCTGGTCTTATTTATAGTAAGATATATGATACAAAGGCATAGGAAGAGGAGTCACAGAAATGTATTGGAGGAAGAGATGCAGTCTACAGAAGAAACACAATTGATTAAGAAATACAGTTCATAGAATATTTAAAAACAATGGATCCTGAAGTCATAGACTTTTGCTTGATAGAATCCATGCTTTTTAGAGACTGAATTAAGTTGTGCGAATAGATCAAAAATAATGACATTGAAAACTTGTTTAAAAGACAGAAAGTAAGGATTTAGACTGAAGGAGAGAGGAGGAGGACGTGTAATTTTAAAAAGGGTAGCAGGGGGGTCCTCAAAGAGATGACATGTAGGCAGACCTGGAATAAAGAGAGAGAGTCAATCTTTCAGAGCACACAATCATAAAATAGTACCGTTGTAACAACAAGACCACACTGAGCAGTTACTGGAAGAAGATGCATGAAGTACACCATTGGAGAAAGTCTGGTCCTGTGATAAATCACAACAAAAAAGCAGTAAGGAAGAGATGTGAATAACAATCTATAGCTTCCCACTCCTCGAGGTTTCCATGGCATTCCAATGCCCAGACCAACCCTGGGTTTCAAGTTCTCACCCAACAACTGACCTCTATGAGCATGTGTTGCAAGTATCTGAATGATGGGAAGAGGTCACCACTGCCTCCCTGTATGAGTGGAGGTGAGGTGTGACTGCCAGGACCTTAGTGCACCTGTTGTTTCAGCCTCAGGCTGGTTCCAATTAGACTCCTCCCAATGGAACCAGGCAGATGTTAGTTAATGTGGCTGGTATTTTTCTCACAGTGGTTCAGCAATTATTCATTTCAGACTAAGCCCCTGAATGAATATCCTGCCCACCAGTTACCAAGCACAGTTCTGATGTCATGGGTTATGTCTGAGGAGATTCTTTCTGTGGTGTAGCCTCTTATCTTGAATGACATTAAATGCTTTCTGTCTTTGAAAGCCAGGGGTGTGGGGGAGGGACACATGAAAAAGAGTTAAACATTTATAGCAAATGTTGCCCTGCTTGAACCTGTCAGGGAAGGAGCAGGGGATGAAAGGCCCTGTCTCTATTTTCTTCCTTCCCTTTCATTCCGTTCTAGTGCTACCGGCCAAACCCAGCCAAAAACAAGAGACTGGCATCCATTTGCATCAGCCTTCTTGGTCTCCCATCAACATGAAGAATGGATCTCCAAAGACAAACAGATAACAGTCAACACTGTCCACATTTTAGTGGACTTTCTCCTTTTCTGTTCCATGATCAAAAAAAAAAACAAAAACAAAAATAATAATGCTAACATAGTCGTGTTTTTCCTCTGAAATACAATGATTATTTTGACTTTTATTTCATATCATATGCCTTACTTTTGACTCTGTATAATCCCAGTCCTTACATTGGAACGATGTTGAGGAGACAAGCTGTGACCTATGCTGGAAGCCAATAAACCAAACTATGACTTGGGGCCACCTTGTTCCTCCACACATGTGTCTGCAAGGTAGGAATGATATCTACATTTTTAAATGGTTGAAGAAATAGTGCAAAAAATGTTTTACTGCACAGCAAATTGTAGTGAAATGCAAGTGTCAGTGTCAACAAGGAAATTTCTATAGGAACCTCAGGTGTCTGCCTATTAATATGTCTGTGACTGCTTTGTATTATAATGGCAGAGTTGCCCACAAAACCTAAAATCTTTACTCCCTGTCCCTTTACAGAAAATGTTTGCTTTCTCTTTCCCTCTACTGAAGAAGCTGGATGAGTGGGAACTGATTTACCTGAAACCAGACCTGGTACCAGGGCAGTCTGCTGCAGTCATCATGATATGTCGCTCCACCCCATGAGCCTTGGGTATTTTGAGGCAGAAAAAGGTATCATAACATCTATTCTAGACACTGACTGTTGAGGATTAACTATATGACAGAAATAAAGTACCTAGCACAGAGACTACCACAGGCAGAAAGTTATTTCTGTTCTTAAATAATAGAGATGAAAAACCATGGAGTATGATGCAACACAAGTCTTCCTGCTTTTATTTTTAGACCTTTTTCTACTTCACCATATAGTAAACACAAGTCAATCCTCTTATACTCTAGTGTCAGAGATTTGTCTCTTATCTATAACTCATCTCTTGCCTGTAGAGACCAAATTTGATTCCTTTCCAGCCACTTAGATAAAAATTCTTAATGTTTAATGTACTTAAAAACCACAGGAGTATTAAAATACTGCTCCCTGAGTAGCGTGAATTTTAAAATAATCTTTAAAAAAACTTTAATATAAGATTTCCCCCCAGCCCACACACATACAGGTATTTCCTTTTTAACATCTTAAAGTCTCTCTCTCTCTCTTTTTTTTTTTTTTTGCTTCTTTTTGTTTCTGTTAGTATTCTTTGCTTTAAAAATGCTTAGAACTTCTATTGTGATAATATACTTTTTTGGTTACATTCCAATGTCATTTATTTTTACTATCAAATGCCTCACATGTTTAATCTCTACTGATCTGAAATTCTTTGGGGAACTTACTCTATGACTTCTATATCTGTAACTTCCTAAATCATCTCTCATTTTCCACCTCTTTCTTCATTATTTCCTTTGTTAGCTCTATTATACTTTTTGTGCATTAAGAACCTTCTTTTCTCATTTTACTGCCACAGTGTCCCTCACTTTCAGCGAGTTCTTCCAGCCTACATCAGACCCATCTTTAGGACACTTTTTAGTGGGAGTCTAATGTGTCTTTACCACAGGAAATGGAGTTGCATTCAATGTTACCAAACATGGTTCCCAGGTTCCATGGAGCTAAAGAGGTAACATTCTTCGCCCCCACTCCCCAGTCTGAGTTAGTGTAAAGAAGAACTACACAGAGACAACAATAGAGAAGGAAAAGGTATAGACTGTCTTCATTACCAATAAGGTTGATTGTGAACAGAATGGGTTACATCAGCAGTCAAATAGGTTTGCCATTCTGAGCTGTTATATTAGATTTATACACTCAGTCACAGGCAATGCTGGAAAATAACAGAAGTGGGAAGGAATCTCCAGATAATGGCAAGCCTACTCAGAGAAAGAAAGACTCTTTCTAATCTCATTCATCACTAAAGAACAAATTAACAAGATAGAAATAGCAGCCATGATGGACAAAGACTACAATGTGGCACCAAGTTTCATAACAATGATTATTATCAAGTAGTAATAAAGCATGATGTGGAAAATACTCCCTGAGTTTAGGAAAAGTTATTTCAGAAGTTTAGGGTTGAAATATGTTGTTATGAAGGAACAGTCTTTGCCATAACTGGGATATTCTGAACTGAACTGGAGGAAAAGAATCTTGGTTAAATAATCATAAAGCTCTCTCTAGAACTGTAAAAAAGGAGGCAACTGAAGAAACCTTCTAACTTGGAAAAGCCATGGCATGTGGACACATGACCAATGCTAATCCAAAAGATTAACGTGAATAGTTTTAGCAAGACTGAAATCCTCACAGAAAAGATGAACTTCAAAGCTTCTACACACACACACACACAAATTAAGATCTTTTCCAAAGAAAAATAAAGAGAAATGATTAAAAATGAGAGAAAAGAATAAAGAGAAATAGACTCGGAGGTTATGATGTCATAATCACAGATGACAAAGAAAGGGCAACTGTCAGCATCACTGCTGACAAGTCATTTTATCTCTCAGGACACAGTTCTTAGCCTCCTCAGCAAATGAAAATATATTGGACACCAAAGTTGCATCAATATTAATTTTTGTTTCCAATGTATATAAAAGAGAGCAACCAAGTTAAACTAGAAAAGAGTATATATACATCCTAAAGAGGCTTAATTATAATCATAGAAAGTGAGAAAATATCAGACCAATTAATAAACAGAACAGTTACTATTGCACACTATATACTCCAAAAAATAAGATGTTAAACACTGATTTCATTTCTGCTAATGTTTTGGTAGGAAAATGTTATCAACATGATAAAGTCTCTTGGTGTCAGTGAAGTGTATGATGAATCATCCAATGATATAATTTTAGGTAAAAGAGTTGGAGAGTAGGAAGCAAAATAGGAGTGGAAATCAATATGAACAATAGTAACACTATGTATTTTTTTTTTCATTCCAACTGTGAAACCTTAAAAACACTACCAAATGTCTCTGTGTCTTTCCTAATTGATCAAAAAAGAATAAACACTTAAACTATTTAATTCTGAACTGATTCCTATTCTAAAATTTAAAGATTCTAAAATTTGAATAATTTGATATAAACATAAGAACACTTTAGTAAATTGCAAAAAGAGCTTGCATTGGCTTTGTACTGTTCAAGATTTTACCAGACATGGGAGAAGTTACTGAAGGACTGCTTATCAAATTTACAGATAACACAAACCCAGATTGGCTGGCTAAAATGTCATGGTACCAAAGCAGGATTTGAAAAATGGCTTTCCGAGATTAAACTGTGTAAATTGCTTTTACACTCAAATGTGACTATCCAGTTTAGCAGCAGCTTATCTGTTTGGAAAATGATTAAATGTGTCCTCAAATTTAGTAAACCAATAGGGTAATATGAAAGCTAGAGAAAGTGCCCCATATGCTAACATATGAAAATTCTTAAAAACAAACAAACAATGTATCTATGGAACTACAAAATTTCCACTTGCAGAAATCCATTCAAAGGTGACAATGAGGAATATGTCCCTAAAAACCAACTACAAAAGCATTGCTAAGCTATTTATAATTACCTAAGTTTGAAGTGTATTCAACAAAAAGCTGAGGGCATGTATGGTTGAACAAGTGTAGTGATCATTTCAACATCTCATGAAATAAAAGACACAAATGTGCACACACACATCATTTGTTATGAAAATATGTTCATTATATATTATTGAAATAAAAATTAAAAAAGGTTTATGCAGGTCAATGTAATGTATCTACTATGAACTCATATCTGATAATATGTAGTAAGCGGTCTTAGAATTCCAGGTATAGATATGGGACACCTTTCTAGATGTAAACTGACACCTTTCCAGATGTAAACTGACAGCTCACTCATTTGTATTTTTATTAGTATACTAAGGAACAATGACAGGTAGGCATTGTAAGAGATATTTGTTCCAATGTTTGAGCAATTCAGTTGCTCAAACAATTTCTCATTGTTTAGCTCAGAGGGATCCAATTCCTTCTTCAAACTTCCATGTCATTATTCTTACTTCTTCCTCATATTTTCAAAGAAAAGTATATACATATTTGATTTTTCATAATGATGTATATATAATATTAGACCTTACATTATACATCTTTGTATACTATTTTATAGTATAATTCATCCAATTATTTAAATTTTTTATTGAACACCTAATATATGCTAGGTAATAGGATAGAACAATGAACAAGATGAATTTTTCTCTACTTTCTCAGTACTTCATTCATACAGAAGACTGTAAATAACCAATGAGCAATTATTATAAATATTAAAATTAATACTATGCAGTGCAATAAGAATATAAAGGAAGTGAGCCTATAAAATTCTTGCTTTCTAATCTAAACCATCTTTTCAAAATGAAGTCATACTCCAGCCTGCTTAATAGAAACTCTTTTATCTTTATTGACTTTTCAAGAAAGCTATTTATCTTGCATGATGTGGTCAGTATGAGCAAAAAAATAATAATATCTGAGTACAAGATAGAAAAGTAAATTACTACTCCTAGGGAAAGATAACTGACTAGTTTCACTGCAAACCTAAGGCAAAGGTATCGTATGACCTTTTTCTTCCTGTTGTTTTACTCTAGAGCAGTTATTTGCTGCTTTTGCCAGTTGCATGGATCATCAATCATGCCCAATAATCTCCAACAAAATAAGAGGAGCAAAAATATAAAGAGGCAAGTGATTCATCACTAAACCTGATGCCAGCTGTAAGGGAAAAAGTCCTTTCTAACTTGGCGCTGGCAGACTCAATAGCACATTATTCCCAGAGGAACTATGACTTGAAATTTCTGAATGGACTCAGCACAGTCTCACTTGGCAGCCTGCTATGCATGCCCCAAGCATGCATATATATGCGTTTTTTTTTTTTTTCCAGAACTGGAACTGTTTCTGGAATATCCATAATCATCAAACACAAGGTTATATTTTCATTTTTTTCTCTACTTGGATTAATGTTTCTAACTGTGAGAATCTCTAAAATTCCCACCTCCTCTCTTACACAAAGGCTTTCTCTTTCTCAAACACAAAGCACCATATATATGTAAGCACCCCTAAATGTCAGTACATGGGCACTGAGAATAACAAATCACAGGCAATTGGTGGTCATATAAATAGAAGCAAGAAGGCCACCATCATGAGTACTTTTATACTGTGGCAAGTGAGTGAAAAAGGGCCACCAGGACAGAAGGCAACATTCCAGATAGACACTGCCTTACTGGTAGTGAGATCCCCTCACAGTTATCCGTACAAAGGTTACTAGGGAGAACTAGTTATTCTATGGCCTTGAGTTGAAAAGAAAGGCAGTGAAGTAATAAAAGCCATTGCTGTCACATCCTATAATTAAAAGCCGTTTACACATCCTTAAGGACTATAGAGAATGCACAGGCCATATAGAGATTTGCCCACAGTGAGCCAGAATTTTGCCCCCACAACACTGAATAAAGATGAGAATGGGAAAATAGAATATGTTTCTCCACCCATTTTCCCCTTCTCCTCAGGGGGAAAAAGAATTTTTGTGGCAAGCATATTGGAGACATTGTGGAAGAACTGTTCCTCTTCACATAAAGGTTACCTCTGTAACACTGCCAAGGTCAGTGCCCCGGTGGGTCATCTGCCAAGTAAGTGGCAGTCATGGGATCCATACCGTGGTAGGCGAAGGGGCAGGCTTCGCTCTCCCACCCTCCTTATGAATCACCGTTCTTTGCTCCTTTGTACCAGAACTGCCATTTTCCCACTCCCTGCCCTCGCTTCTCATTGGAGAGATCCTCTTTCCTTACTTAGGAGCTGAATGTTCTGTTGTTTGCCAGGAAGCCAGGCTTGCTGAATGCTGATTTCATGGAAGTCACACAAGAGAGGCAAACAGTAATTTTCCAAGTAATCTACATAAAAAGTGACCTAACAAGGCATAAAGTGCTTGCTTGGCCCATGATGCAGTTGTGCTATTTTAAAGAGGGGAATGCACAGAGATTTACATATATATGTCTATGTATATACGCACACATATATATATAATATAATATATTATATTATATATATATGCAGAGTGGTTTTATCCCATACTATGTGTGTATGTATATTTTTATATAGGTGTATATGTACATCCTTTTGTTTTCCTTTTTGGTTGAATGTTTTAAAATGGCTGTGTTTTTGTTGTTGTTGTTGTTCCATAACTTATTTTTCGACTAGGTATTCTTTCTTTAATTTCTTCTCTAATATACTCAACCCATTTGGTATCTAATTTTAGAGAAATGTATATATTTCATATTTTTTATTTTGATACATAAGATGAACAAGGCTAATAATGTAAGAAATATGTGTCATTGAAGATATAAGATATCCCCATAGTCATTTACATATTATATTACTTTATGTAGCACTCAAAAGTTAAAAAAAAAGAAAAAAGAAGAAAAGAGAAGAAAAAGAACTTAGCATATGGCATCTTGGCTATGAGCATTTTGGCATTTTTTCAGCTTTTTTATGCTAAGCCTTTACAGAAATTAACCTTAAATTAAGTAATTACTTGTAGTAAACTGTGCCCTTTTTATGTAAACAACTTTGTAAGATGAACTGTCACTCTGCTTTAGGTCATCTGTCGCTAAGGTGGATGTGACTTGATGAACTCACCAGGTCAGCATTGATTGACAGTAGTATTTGCTTGTATCTGGCAGAAAAGGATTTTAGTATTATGTTTTGAATAATTCATAGTGCTAAATCAAGTCTTCAAAATCCTGGTAAAAACACAGATTGCTCATTATGAAAACCATCCTTTTTAATGTTATCAATTAGGTATTTTCAATTAACTATATTATATTGACACACATGTCTAACTTCCTTGTCCTTAACACCATACACCATAATAATAAACAAATTAAACTATAAAAGTTGTTATATATTTAGTTCATTGTATGCATCTGTAATTGTGGCAATAAAAGAAAATCTGCAAACTAATTTCACAGAAGAAACATATTTTATGAAAAACTTAATATACAATTGACAATAAGTTACAAACTGACCAGGATAGTTATTGAGAATACAGTATCCATGTTAGCAATGTGACTCCTTTTTAGACATTTTTCATACTTTAGTATTTATGTCTCCTACTGTGTTGTCATGAATGAAACCAATTGAAGTCATTAAAATTAAGTCTGATGACAATCAGATAGCTCAGTATCTGTGATGGGAGAGACTCAGCTTTAGTGTCCGCCAATGAAACCGAGTCCAGCTCTACAACTTGAATCTGCACTCTGTTAGCAATCTTAGCAGACATGAGAAAGGTTTGATAAAGACAAATGCATCATGACTCCCTAACATTTAGGTGGGAGGGATCTTTACAGAAAAAATTTAAGATGCATATGTTACAATTGCAGATCAAGGGACTTGAGTATTTTGAGGCTTCTCAGGATAGAAAGAAAAGAAGTCACTTTCCAGTGGATATGAGATTCTTCCAAGATATTTAAATGAAAGCAATGGAGGTCTTAATATACATTGAAATATTAGTTTACTTAACAAAACACATTCATCTTAATCTTGTTCTGAGAATCTTTACAATGTGTGTGTAAAGACAGCTATGCTTTCTTTAAAGATAGTTTTTTGAGTCTTTTCAGGTCCAGGATATGGATTTCCTTTCTGGTCAGTTTCAATTGAAAGTTGCATATTGGTATTTGTTAGTTGGCCCTATGGATCTAAATACTAAAAAGGCAAAATATTATAAATGAAGTTAAGTACCTTTTGTCCAGTTTGTGTATTTTGGAAAGTTGTTTTAAAATAGTAGCCATCACTAATCATGAATTCTAGAATGAGAATGCATTTCACTATGTTTTGTCCTAAAATTTCCATTTTCTAAAACCAAATTAGTCCTGTGTCCCTCCACTGCGCAATATGGGAGGCATTAGCCATAAAAGACTATTTGACACCTGACCTGGGGTTTTTCTAAGTTGACTTCCATTCTGAAATTAAAATAACACACTGAATTTTGAGACAGCATATGAAAAGGATTTATATGTCAGTTTACATTAGCCTGCAACATCAGCAGTTTCATTATGATTGCCAGGAAAAAAGAGTCCTTAATAAATGAGGTGGTGGACATAATCACTGAATTACCCAGGATCCCAGATTAGAGAGGGAAATCGGGACCTCACATATACCTTACTACAGAATAGAATTTATGATGTGGAAACATTTCCCCTAAAATGTAACATCCCAACTACAAAATTATCTGAACATGGAACTCATAATTTCTTAATCCTATTAGAGAACTTTGTCTTTAACAGTTTAAAATGGAGTATGCTGGGGTTTTTTCTTTTATTATTATTAATTAGGTGTCTATATCATCAAGTGGTTGGTAAATTAAGTACCTTTTCCCAATGACTTTTCACTTTTAATGGAAACAACCTCAATATTTCCTTAAACCTTTCATTGTCTCCAAAGTCAAATGGAGATACAACTACAGCCTGTTTTTCTCATGGCTATTATGTGAAGTAGTGCTGATTCACGACAGACATAAGTTTAGGAAATAACTTCCCTTTCCGTAAGGGTGGAATTTGATTTCCTGAGTAGTTTTCTAGCCCTAAGATGGAGTTGTTGCTTCCCACAGTGCCATGTTAGCCAACAGGGACTTAGATATAACTTTTCCTGTGCCTGCAAATGCAAATGCTCTCCTTGAGGGAAACACAGCTTTTCTGGTCCACCCATCCCTAAATGCCAAGCCAACTCACACTTGTTTATTCTTGTCAAACAACTTGACAAGGGTGGGGGTGGAGGGTGCATCTTAGACAAGTAGTTAGCTCCTATTTTTGTCTTCATTGTTCTTTACTCCTTATCCTATAAAAGCTTCCTGTCTTCTGTCCCATTTTGTAGTTGTCTTAAAGGAGACTGTCTCCTTCATGATATGTTAGCTTCGATCATCTCAATTATTTTCTTTAATCATTTTTTTATTTATATATAAATTTTACAACATTGTAATCTCAAGGATTTGCCCTCCCTATCCTCCCCTTCATTCCCCCCCTTTCCCTCCTGCTCAAAGTTGTGTGCTTCAGTTTGGTGCTTAGCTTGTTTTGACTTTTCCTCAAGTCCTTTGTTTATTTTTTCACTATATCCCATATATTAGTGAAACCATTTGGTTTCTGTCTTTTTCTTTAAGGCTTGTTTCTGCTAATATGATTTCTTCTAAATACATCCATGTTGTTATGAAATCGTCGAATTTGTCATTTTTAATTGATGAGTACTATTCCATCGTGTATATATACTACATTTTTTTCACCCAGTCATCCGTTTTGGGGCATTTAGGTTGTTTCCATGACCTTGCAATTATATGTTGTGCTGCTGTAAGCATCCGAGCACTGGTGTCCCTTCTTTAATCATTTTTAACAGACCAGTGACTACATTTCCTTCATACATAAGTAAAAATTGAGTCATGAGTACATGAGTTTATTTTTATTTCTAAAGAATACGTATTGCTTTTTAACTAAATGACTTTCATATTTATGTCATTTAGTACCTATTATCAGTCTGTAATTAAATATCATTGTCCTTATTTTACAGATGAGGCAACTGAAACCCAGAGATGGTAAATAATTTGTTCATAACCTGTGACAAAGGAAACTGGTTCCTTTCAGTCATGCAACTACACTGTCTTTCAGTGTATGAATTATGTACATCAAAACCAGATGGTGCATATGTTCTAAATTTGCAAAACATATCATCTGCCTTGTGAAAGTGTGAATAAGAGAAGGATATGACTAGTCATTCTTTAATGTAAAAAGATTGGGTTACACGAACAGTGCCCTTGTCCTCAAAGACAAAACATGAACCTGTGTCTGTATCCAAAATCTGTATCTCTAATAAACGTGAATTTTTTAAAACAAATCAATGACCAAGAAGATATAATGCAGTTTAAAAGCATGAAATTATAGCTATCAATTCAAAACTATCAAATTAAATTGTTTCCAAACAATAATTAAGCACTTTGGATGGCATTTCTATTTATACACTTTAGAAAATCCTTATAGCTGTATGAATTTTATATGATTTTTACAAATGCTTCCTGTATAACTTTTTTCTTTGACGATTTCTACTAAAATTGCTTCTACTGTGCGTTAATTTTTCTTTTTGATCATATGGTTCATTTGTTGCTTCATGTAAAGTTGGAGGCAATTAACAATAAACACAAAGATGGAATTTCCTTGTCATGAAGAGGGAGGGAATATTTCTGATGATTTGTTGAATAATTTTGTGTTTTTAAACAAATGTACCTGGCTAATATAAACGAACAGTTGGTCAGTGCATGAAACAATAAAAAAGTTCCATGCACAAGGCAATAGATTGCATTTTAAGTTTTGGGGGGAAAAAGCAGTTAAATTTGCTGATAAATTTTTTTATGTCAGAAAAAACAATGTTAGCATCTTCGATAAAGTTTGCACTGAATGTGCTTTTCCAGTAAGTAAAATTGAGTTTTACATATATAGTATAACAATTATTCATATTAGTCTAAAGAGTAAGTTCTTTTTGGATTCTAAATTATTTTCAATAGCTTCATGCTGTTCTATCCGTTTGCCAACTGTTCCATCATCTGCCATTAAATCATATATTCTTTTTGTATATATTTTAACTATCTATGATAATAAGACACACATGTGTGTCTCTAAGCCTGTGCCCCTGTTTCTGGTACAGAACCCATATAACTCTTGCTATGCATCCTAAGTAATAAAGTTTATTTATAATAAATGTCCTCATATTTGAATTTATAATAATAAAGAGACTCAACAAAATGCAACTGATTGCTAGAGGACAGAACCATTAAATTACCAGGGGGTTGGAATTCTTAGCCTCAACTATATAGCTTCTGGAAAATCTCTCACAAAGCAATAAATAATGTCTGATATTTAATCACGGTAACTCCAATTTCTTTCCTATTGCTGTGTGTCCTAGACTAATTATTGGGTCTGCTATGGTATAGCAGGATTTTTTGCAGATATTCTGACATAGCAATTTGACTTTTGGTACTTTAACATCCTCAAGTTAAAAATGTATTTTCCTGCACATACATTGTTCTTACCTTCTCTATTAATTATTCTCAATTATATATTCTGAATAATACCCAATCCAGGGTACACCTATTCCAAGAGGGTTATAATAACTCCATTGTTTGCTAGGACACCAGGTACATGAGCAAAATCTTTTACAAAACATTAAAAAGGAATTGTGTGTGATAAAAACAGGTCATCTGGAAAGAGATGGTTGATCGAACCATCTATTATTTCCTTGTAGCCATTACTTTAGAAGAGAAACTTTTCTTGTGAGTATGTAAAAATTCCACCTGCTTTGGGAATTCTCTATTTTCAAGCACCAAAGGCATGAGCAGAGAGTGGGAAGATTTTGTTTCACTGGTCATTGTATCCATTGCTGCATTGATACACAATAGAAGCAACCACAAATCCATTCCCTTTATCCAGGAAATAGTTCTAGTTTGCTTTGGCTTCAGTTCAGAACATCTGCAGACCTTGGCCCTCTTTCTATAGCACTTGTTCCCCTGTAAGTAGATATGTATAATTTTACTCTCCTAGACAGAGGGTGGTCCTCAGGGGGCAATGTCCCAGGACCCCCCCATAATTTATTTAAATAAACTGTTTACAATTTTTCATATTGTTCTGATATTTCTGATTTATGTTGCAAATTTCTCTTAGTTTAAAATTTTGATAACTCCTTCTATGGTTTTCTTATATTGCATGTAATTTTAAATTTGAGGCTTATATGCATGAGAAAAAAAGAGAAGGAGGAGGTGGTGGTGGAGAAGGAAAAAAGAGAAGGAGAAAGGGAGAAGGAAAACCTTAGAAATTAAATGATAGAAATGTGCACATACTAGGGTTTTCTTAAGTCTGTACAAGTTTTTACACTAACTTCTTTGCAATTTCTAATCATCTGGAACATCTCCTGTTCATTAGTTGCTGGATACAAAACATTACAGATAGTCAATTATGAATGTTGTTAATCAGAAATTACTCATGAATCACATTCACTTTTGTGCCATAAAAGAACTGAGTTTGGATTATAGATATTGCTCAAGAATATGAGCTATTCTGAAAAGGAAGAAAAGACAAAGGGTAAAAGGAAGGGAGATAGGAATATAGGAAGGGTAGATGGGGAAGAAGGGAGGGAAGGAGGAAAGCGTTTTGTCATTTTCCTTTTCTTGCGCTCTACCTTTCCTATGAAGACTATGTAATTGAACCTATTTTCTCTCTTTTGGAAAAAAATTCATTTAGATATAGTGACTGATTGACCTTATATAATAATATTCACTCTAATCATTGCAAGGCTCCTCCAGGAAACTGTCCATGAGAAAGTAAGGGCTGCTTGTGGAAAGTGTGAGTTTTATACATCAGTTCCTGTTCCTCATCCAGATCCAACTCTCCTTTATGGGAAGGAAAGCTCTCAGGTTCCTAAACTTCACAGGTCAACCTTGGTACCAGCGACTGTGTGTTGCTTGACTTTGATTCTCATTTGTTTTATTGTTATTACTTCCATTGTGAATACAAGTCATAAAATTCTGCATTTTCCGGTTGTTAGATAGGTCAAGAATGAGAATGATGCAGTAAAACAAACAGCTATAATCCCGGATTCACAACCCTTCTATTCTAAATACATGTTTTATTACTATGAAACTCAGGATTTGAGGAGATACCTAGAATTTCCCTGTCTCTCTTGAATTCAAATCTGTATCAGTTTTTAAAATTTTTATGATATCATTTCTAAAATTGATTCTTTACTTATTGCATTTTTTTTTCACAAAAACCTTTCAACATTGATTATTGATTTATTGACAGAACTCATTTTCAAGATTCAAAATGCTGCTACTGGGAGGAAATGAGTTAGCAAAAAAATTTCAGCAAGCATGCAAAACACCATTCCTGATTTGCATTACAGTGCTTTTAAATCTTCTGCTTGTTTATAACAGAATATTTTTCTTCAATAGATAATAAAAGCAGGCACCATTTCAATCATCTTAGAATTTGATGCTTCCAAACTCCCATTAGATCTGATTTAGATTGTAATTATTTGTAAAGAAACCCCACAAGTTAGACTGCCATTTTGCTTTATTTTGACTGCTTCTCCCGGTTTTTTGCATTTTTTTTTTATTTCTGGTGTTTATCATGTTGCCATTGCAACTATGAATCTTGTCAGCCATTTATAACTATAATCCACTTTTTGTTATTATTTGTTTCTCTTTATTGAAGTAACTCTCATGACTAGAAGGCCACATCTTTTCAGATGCATGTCATCACCTAAACCCCCCACTAAGGCACCCACCAACCTCCACCATGGTCCATTGTGTATCTTTCATTTCTAAGCGCACCTCATAGCTCTTAAAATGGTCGGTGCCTTTGCTAGCTCTGTATATTAACATTGACCAACCACTATATATTAGAAATACAGAAAAGGAAGGGATGTTGGTACGAATGTGGATGCAAGAGTTCATCAGTCCTTCACCTTCAATGCATACACCTGTACAAACATGTACACACATGCACCTAATTACACACAGCACATAAAAGATCTCCAGTTACCTTTAGGTTTCCCATCCACTTCACATTTTTATGCAAAGAATAAAAGGTATGCAAGGCTCTAAAACCAAATTCATACACATCTTTGATAAAAAAATATACCACATGTCAGCATTCAACTAAAATTATAAAAATTAAAATACATAATAAAAGCAACAACAACAAAAAAAAGAAATTTGCCACCACTAGAAGTCATCAAATACTTGCCTTTGATTTTTTTCCTTGGGCTTATTTCCCCACCCATCAATCAGTCATGGAACCAAGGAACCACAGGATCAATGAGATTTTTTTTTAACTTGCTCTTATATTCTGACATCATGTATAGAGAGTTGCAGTGATTTATCATTGTATGTCTTTTATTGCAGAAAGTAAAGGATTGCAGGGATTGAGACTAAAGGAAATACTTTCAAGAATTTGGAAAATAGTTCCTGAATGGCCAAGCATTAGAATCCGCTAATGTCTATAACTGAAATTTTGATCTTTAATAACTCAATACGTAGTTCAATTTGTTTTCTTATTTATTTTCTCCTCATTTCATTGTATCTTTTTTTTGGTGGGGAATGGGGATTTTAGGATTTTAGGATTTAAAAAATCTTACATAACTTTTATTCCCCTAATGGTGGTGTTTGTTTTGTTTTGTTTTTTTGATTTCTTATAGAATCTTCACAGCATTATGCCACTCATAACACCTAAGTAGGTGCAATGTTGGGGCCTTGAACCATGGGAAAGACACTCATACATTTCTTGGTAAGGCCCTTCAAGCATTAGAGTTGTAGGAAGCTGGGGAGACAGGCTTGTAAAAGTCATAATGATAAATTGGGGGTAAAAGAAACCACTAGGGAAAGCGTACTGTGGGAACTTAGTAAATCCACCTATTTAGTGATATCACTTGACATTAAATCAGGGATTTGCTGTTTCCTATTGAAAGTCAGCTTCTCAGCTCTACTATCTTCTTCCTTACCTAAATTACAAAGGTTTCTTGCTTCATGAATTATCTATTTTTAAAGATTTTTAACCTTTTTTTCTGCAGTGATTCCTGTTTAGTCTACAAAAATGCATCTTTGTTTCTGTCATAAAAAAAATCCATTAACCATTCCTTCTTTTTTGTTCTCCTGCACTTTGGTCTCAAAATTTCTAAAACTATAGGCAATGATTCACATTATTGCCTTCACTTCCTTCACTGACATGCTCAACAGCATATTGGAGTTGGGGCCCTATTCCCTGCTACTCCATCTAAACTCCTTTGCCACAAAACAAAAAAGCACAGTCAAAAAGTGGGGTAAAGAGCGAAAAAGACACTTCTCAAAAGAAGAAATCCAAATGATCAATAGGCATATGAAAAAATGCTCAACATCGCTAATAATCAGGGAAATGCAAATCAAAACTACAGTGAGCGATCATCTCACACCAGTAAGAATGGTCTATATGGAAAAATGGGCAACAATAAATGCTAGAATTTGTGTGAATGTGGAGAGAGAGGAACACTTTTACACTGCTGGTGGGAATGCAAACTGGTCCAGCCACTATGGAAAGCTGTGTGGAGGACCCTTAAACTACTGAAAATGGAACTCCCATTCGATCCAGCAATTCCACTGCCAGGAATCTACCCAAAGGTGACCAAAACTCTGATCCAAAAAGACAGCTCTCCCTGGATGTTTATTACAGCATTATTTACAATAGCCAAGATATGGAAACTACCCAAATGCCCCAAAACAGATGACTGGTACAAAAAGCTGTGGTATATGGACACAATGGAATATTATTCATCAATCAAAAGTACATACATGTCTCATATGGAACAACAAAAGACCCCGAATCCCAATGACATATTTTAAAGAGATAGAACAAAAATTACTGAAATTCATATGGAACAACAAAAGACCCCAAATAGCCAAAACCCTATTGACAAACAGAAGAGAGAATGGAGGTATTACTATTCCAGACTTCAAACTGTACTACAAAGCCATAATACTTAAAACAGCATGGCACTGGTACAAAAACAGACAAACAGACCAATGGATCAGAATTGAATATCCAGAAATAAAACCACACATATACAGTCAATTAATCTTTGACAAAGGAACAAAAAACATACCCTGGAACAAGGATAGCCTCTTCAGTAAATGGTGCTGGGAAAACTGGATCAAAACTTGTAAAAAAATGGACCAGGATAACACCCACACACCCTGTATAAAAATTAACTCAAAATGGATAAAGAACCTGGAAGTGAGACCTGCAACCATAAAATACATAGAAGAAAACCTGGGCAAAACCCTTCATGAATTTCACCTCAGAAATCCATTTGGGGAAACAACTATGACCAGCAGAAAAAATGAAAGGAAACATAAACAGCTGGGACTATATGAAACTAAAAATTTCTGTTTGGCAAAAGAGACAATAAACAAAACAAAAAGAAACCCAACCAAATGGGAGAAAATTTTTGCCCTCCAGACAAGTGACAAGGGTCTGATAACAAAGTTCCACAAAGAGCTCCTACAGCTCAACAAAAACAAAGCAAAAAACCCAATCAAAAAATGGGGAGAAGAACTAAAAAGACACTTCACCAAAGAGGAAATACAGATGGCTAATAGGCATGTGAAAAAATGCTCCACTTCACTAATAATCAGGGAAATGCAAATTAAAACCACACTGAGATACCATCTTACACCAGTAAGAATGGCCCACATAAATAAAACAGACAACAACAAATGTTGGCGCAGATGTGAAGAAAAAGGAACTCTCTTACACTGCTGGTGGGAGTGCAAATTGGTCCAGCCACTATGGAAGACTGTGTGGAGGACCCTCAAACAATTGAAAGTGGACTTACCATTCGACCCAGCAATCCCACTACTAGGAATCTACCCAGAGGACATGAAGACATTAATTCAAAAGGACACATGTACGTGCATGTTAATTGCAGCTCTGTTTACAATTACCAAGATTTGGAAACAAACCAAATACCCCCAAACAGATGATTGGCTAAAAAAAAAATGTGGTACATATACACAATGGAATACTACGCATCCATTAAGGAGGACAAACACATGTCATTTGCAGCAACCTGGATGGAACTAGAAAGACTCATATTAGCAGAAATAAGTCAAAAATAAAAAGAGAAGTACAGGATGGTCTCACTTATATGATGGATATAGGGAAAAGCAAACAAATAAGAAAAAATGAAAGCAACCAATGGGACTGAACCATGGACCCAGAGAGGAGGAGGAGGGGGAAGAAGGTGGGGGAGGTGAAGAGCACAAAAGATCAGGATAGTTAACAAATGTTAGTGAAGTGGGAAAGACCCAGGGTAAAACAACAACAACAACAACAACACACACACACACACACATTTACCAGATATCGGAAGAGAACAACAGGCCAAACAACCAACAACTGAACATCAACTTAACCAACCAGCAAATTGCAGAAAAATGGGAAATGGAGTGACTGGAGGGGGGATACAGAAGGGGGATATGGAGGGAGGAGGAGGGATCAATTAATGCACAATTGTGACAAATCAATAAAATGAATTTAAAAAAAGAAAAAAAATACATACATGTCATTTGCTGCAACATGGATGGAACTAGAAGGAATCATGCTGGCAGAAATTAGTCAGAAAGAAAAGGAAAAATACTGAATGATGGTCTCACTTGTATTAGGGATAAAGAGAAAACAGACAAGAAAAATTTAAAACTAACTTTCAGCAGAATTGAAGCACAGGGCATGTGAGGGAGCGGGGGAAAGTGGGAGTGAAAGGGGCAAAAAGATTAAGATGATGGTTCATGGGTGATTAGGTGGAAGGTGGTAGGAGAATCCCAAGTTAGATTAAAAAAAGAGAGAGATTTTATTCACAAAATATAAAAAAAAAGTTAATTAAGGAAAAAAATTAAATTAAAATATGGTAGAAAGGAAGGAAAGAAAGAAAGAAAGAAAGAAAGAAAGAAAGAAAGAAAGAAAGAAAGAAAGAAAGAAAGAAAGAAAGAAAGAAAGAAAGAAAGAAAGAAAGAAAGAAAGAAAGAAAGAAAGAAAGAAGGAAACTTCTTTGCCAAAAGACCATGACATTAAATGAATAGCTGGTGGCAATTCTAGTCAGCTCTCTCTATACTTGATCTTAGTCAGGATTCAGTGTTGAATTTATTTTTCTTTTGACTTATGACCCATAATTCTGTCCTAATGGGCCCCTGATCTTTAAAACTTGGACTAAAAATGTTCTATATCCTTTGCCCAATATTCTATTGAGTGCCTATGATTATAATAAAGTCTGTGCATATTTAAAATTGCTTTTAGGGTCATACATGAATGCAAATAACTCTTACATTGTGCTTGTCCTAATATTTTTAATCATAAAATTAAATTTTCTTAGTGTTGAGTAGATTCTAGGTTCTTGGGTCTTGATTTTTCAAGATTACTAAATAATTATATTATGAGTTCTTTTAATACTTTTATGATGTAATTTTTTGCCTTTAAATATTAGACAACCAAAACTTAAATTTTCTATGTAGGATTGTTAACCATTGATTGGAAATCTTCATTATGTATTGAATTCCATATACATTTAATCTATTTCAGAACTTCTAGTTCTCTTCTATTGATCTGTTTATTTAACTTATGTAAACACTAATACTTTAAATTATTGTAGGTTTTTTAAATATATTTCATAACTTCCAGGGAAAATTCATTTGCATTATTCCTTTTTCAGACTTTTTTTTATATATCACATCATTAGTTACCCCAGATTCTCTCACCATCTTGTCACCCGTGAACCAATGAACCATCATCTTAGTCTTTTGTACCCCTTCCACTCCCACTTTTCCTCTCTCTCCCTCTCATGATCCATGTTTAATTTTGCTGAGTTAGTTTTAAATCTTCTTGTCTGTCTGTTTTCCCTTTATACCTCATATAAGTGAAATAATGAAGAATTTCTTTTCTTTTTGACTTATTTCTCTTAGCATGATTCCTTCTAGCTTCATCCATGTTGCCACGAATGACATAAGTTTGTATGTTTTGATTTATGAGTTATAGTCCATTGTGTACATAGACCACAGTTTTTTGTACCATTCATCGATTTGGGGGCATTTTGGTTGTTTCTACAGTCTGGTTATTGTAAATAGTGCTGCAATAAACATCTGGGGACAGGTGTCTTTTTGGATTAGAGTTTTTGTAACCTTTGGGTAGATTTCTAGCAGTGGGATTGCTGAATCAAATGGGAGTTCCATTTTCACTAATTTAAGGGTCCTTCACACAACTTTCCACAGTGACTGGGACAGTTTGTTTTTGGTTATTCCTAAGGCTTTCTTTTCCCACATGAATGTTAAAATTCAGCTTACCTAGCTTACCTAGCTTACCTAGCTTCAAAGCAGTCTTAATATTTTTGGTTTCAAAGCTTATGGTAACCCAAGGAAACAAGGGATCTTTATTATATTTTTTCAATCTAGCAAGTAAGAGTCTTAACCTTTCCATATATTCAAATCTGTTTCAGATACTTCAAACTCAAGTCCCCAAGTGGAAACGATTGCTTCTTTGTCACCACTTACCCTTCTAGTTTCCACAATTTTCCAGTTGAAGAAAATAAAATGATAAGAAAATTGCTGGAATTGTCAAATATAAAATTGGCTGTGTATATTGAAAACCATAAATCCAGTTCTATTTGTTCTATTACATTGGCAATCTGTAATTTTTGTTAGAGGGAAAAAAATAGATATATGAAACCTGTACTCTCTGGAGTATGAGGATGTTAGAAAGTTAGGGGTAGAGACAGGTCAGGTATTTAAAGACAGTGTAAAAGAAATGGAATAGTTATATGTATAGCAAGAAAACAAGCTGATTTCGAAAATTAAATACGATTTCTGGCATACATGGGATAGATTGGAATTTGATGATTATAAATTTAAACTGAAACCCATTTATTCTGTCTTTGCAATGCGCTGATCATATCACCTAAAAGCATGAAAAATGGGATAATTGGATTCATGATAGTTTGGAGTCTTACCAAACAAGAGGAAGTGAAGTTGAGATATGGACACCAGGAAATTTTAAATGATGGAAACTAAGAAGATGGGAAAGTGAGGGAGAGACAGAAAATCTCTAATTGTCAGGAAGAAAGTATAGGGATAAATGAGCTAGAAATTACAATAGTGTCTAAATACCATTCTTATAAATGTAGTTAAGAAATTGGAAATACTAATTTGAGTAAAGAGTGGATTATTTACATAAATTCTTTTGGGTATGAAAAGGCTGTAGATGAAAAACATTTCCAAGTTTTTCAGAGTATGCAGTAAGTTAGAATGGAAAAAATATTACCAGAAAAAAAGAGAGTGTGTAAATTGCAGTGGAAATGAAAGGTATGGAGTCATATAAACTATAAGGTATATTGAAGAAATAAGAAAATACCATGAGTGTCTACGACATAACTGGTGGGTTTCTTTAACATAACTTGAATCATTGCAAATGTGTGGAGAATCTTCATCTCCATCACAGTAGGAACTCTCTATTTTGGTTGTTGCTGTATGCTCAGTATAAAACACACTTCCCAAAACACAGAAGAACCCAATCTTTACAAAATAATGAACACAAAAGTAAATAACTTGTGAAGGACTGTGCAGTACCTTTTTGTTTGTTTGTTTTTTTATTGGGGGGGAGACAACTCATGACAAGTTCTCACTACAAGTGTGCTCATATTTTTGTAGCCACGTTGTACCACGGTTGATTTATGTGACAAAGAGACTGCAGTAGAAATGAAGGTGTGTGACTTCTGAGAAGAATTTATAAAACCCTGAACCTCCATCTTGGACCATTTGTACTGGTAGAAGTCAAGAAAGGAGCAGCACATAGAGCTTGCTGCCAACATCTGTGTGAATGAAATTGAAGGCAGATCCTCTTGACACACTGAAGGCTTCAGCGACAGAGAGCTAGTCAACAGTTTAACTGCCATCTTGTTGAGTGACTCAGAGCCATCTAAAGCTGCTCCTTGATTCTTGGTCCTAAGAAACTATGGGATCTTTGTGATAGTTGCTTTAGGAGTTAAATTTTGGTGTAATTTGTTATGTAGCAGTAGATAGCTAATACAGATGGTAAACCAATTTTATAGAACAGTTCAGAACATGTTCTTTTTTTAATATAGAACATTTCAGAACTTGTTTTTTACTTTCACTCCATTAAAAGTGAGGAAACCCCAAATTTCTACTGTCCTTCCTGTCTTTACTTTTGGTCAGTATCTCTAAATGAAGAGACTTGGGTGTCTGTGGAAAAACCAGAATCTGAACAATTGCTTCATAGTCTTGTGATAATTTACATCCCCTTACCCATTTGTTCATAGAAATGCAATGTTCCCTCTCTTTACTCTGCATTATAATTTGAAGTCTGGTGTTTCTATTTTAATAATAAGGATGTTACATAAGAGCAAATGTATTTGCAAGAAATACAATAAAATTATGCAAAATTTTCTTATTTTGTTAGATAGTGTGTAGGCTGATGCAGAATGCATAATGACTTTGGAAATTGAAATGATTTCCTAATCCACACTGATTTATTGCCATATTTGGCATGTTTTTCTGTTTTTCTCAAAATCAAAAGCACATTGGTATAATGAATCACAAATGACACAAGTCACAAAATGCACTTTCAGCATACGACAACTCCAAAGTTTAATTTTGCTCATCCCATTTCTAATTCTAAGTAATTAACACCACAATTATAGCAAATCCAAAAATAAATTGGAAACTTAGGGGTAATTAATACTGGATGTGATACAATTCCTTCTCAAGCATTGTTTTAATTCATCTCATTGCTCTAAAAATAAAATAATACACGAAAGAACCTGTTAAATTAAGGGTAGTTTCAAAGTTCATTATATTCATCAGGAAAGGCAGTTAAATGAATTAAAAGGAATGCAACCTGTTAATTGATGGGATATCTACTTTCAGTGGGTATTTTAAACAATTCTAGAAAAAAATTATAATAAACATCAGATTTAAAGAATTAATTGATAATTTCCCAAATAAGTTTTTTTAGACAAAGTAACAACTATCATATAAATGTATATTCTCACTATATGGAATGTATACTTCTCACCTATATCTATAAATGTATACTTCTCATCTATATCTGCATAAAATAAAGCAATATTAAAGTATATGTTTAGATAACATAATTGCTTCTAAATAGATAATGAAAGCACACAATTTCTTTCTGTTAGCATGTTTAATATATGTTAAAATACAGTCATCTTCATTGACAAATGCAGGATTATTACATATAACTTTTGCCAAATTTTTCATATTTGTGAAAGATATAATAAAGATAATCACCTGTGCTTTATATATGTCTACTTTATGTATCTAATTTTCAAAATATGGTTATTTATTTTATGTTGTAGTATTACTTCATATGTCATAGCAACATATGGTGTTCTATTGCATTTGTTTTTTATAATAACTGATGTTCAAGTCTTTGGTTTGATTTAACTTGCCAGTGAGATTACTTGGAAGCAAAATTAGCATTGTGAAACCTGTTTTAAAATCATTTCAACATACATTTAAACTTGTTCCTCTTCACACACAACAGAAACCTGCCTCATTGTACTCAGTGTCTCACCTAACTTGAATGACAGCCTGAAAAGTCAATACATTGGACAGGGCAGTAAAGGGTCCATGAATCTTAATTAAAACATTTTTTATATTAAAAAAGAGTGTATTCTTGGGGACCCATGCCACTTAAAATTATATGTTAGAAACATTGTGAGAATTATAGCTGAAGAGGATCTTCAATTATTGATATGTAATTGATATGTAATTACTGATATAATTTTTCACTAAAGACTTCACATTTTCACACTATTTTATAGAGAGCAAAAATGCAGCAAGTGCATAAATATACAAGGATGTTTCACCTGACTAATATCAACTAATATTCATTAAAGTAGCCACCTGACTAATATCAAATAGTATTCATTAAATTAGAGCTTGTTTCTTGAAGGAAAAGAACAAATATTTGTTACTTTTCTTGATACCTACATTCTCCCTCAGACCTATGGAGTTTACACCAAATTACAAAACAGTTGATAAATAAATATTTTTGGTTGAATTGATGATGCTAATGCAAACATTTCTCCTCTCAGTGTGAAAGTTTTGTATTTCCTGCTAAGCCTTCTTTTGTGTTAACTGAGTTAAAATTCATTATCATTGCACTTATTTATGTTCCCAATGTTAAATATTGCTTTAGATACTTTTGTTCTGTCAAGAAATCTCATGAAGACTGACATCAAATAGTTCAACCATTAAGTTAAGGGCAGTAGTGTAAGCAAGAAAAATTGTTCATGGGTTTTAGTAAAGGGGTTATGTCTCTTAGGTAGATTATGCTGTTGGGCTGTTCACAAAAGAGAGTTTTCCATTTACAGTCAAATCTGATGAGGCACTAGACCCCAGTATCACATGCAAGAGGGAACCAGTCAGTTTGTCTCACCATCAATCTATGCTTCGCCCTCACTTCTCAGGTCATAGCACAGTCCTGCCTCCTTCCTTTCTTGATGCCCCCCATGACAAAGACAATTCTGTTAATTTTACTTATTTTTAATAAAAATTACCAAAGGGTATTGGCAAAGAATAATAAAATAAACAGAATAATTACTTTTTTGTAATTCTACAAATATATATTCTATAACTCGTTATACAATAGCTGTCTAATTGTTCAAAGGTTAGCTAATAACCATGTCTGTATATTCGAACTTCTTTTTTGGAGGTTGTATAAGAATCAGGTTCATTCCATCTGGAGGGAGAGTTTCCCAGACATCCATCACCCTTTCTGCCCTTTCTTTGGAATGGTACCATTTCATAAAGAGAAATCTTCTCAACATGTGGGTCTGTGAAAGAAGTTGGGGAAATGGTGATTGTTATCTAGTTTCAGGAGGTAATTTACATTTTTCTAAGTTTGTGCATGATCAGTTTCTCTGTCCTCTACCCTGAAATGGCTCTTTCTTAAGCATCTCTTCTTAGTAAATCCTATAAAATTGAGAATGGCATTTAACTCATGATCTTATTTTTATTAATTTATCCTCAGGAAAAAACTCAGAGGAGATAAATTTATGCAGTTAGACTTCATTAAAACATTGTTTAGAAACAGAAAAATTGGGGAGTAAAATAAGAATAGCATAGACATATTTAATCAAACTCTAACTTAATCATTCAATGGAATAGCATGCAACAATACTTGCAAAGATTGGATTGCAAAGTGTAAAATTCTGCTTTCCCTGAATCAGTAATCATTGATTAGAATCCTTATTCTAGAATCCTGGAAGTCTAGATTCTAGACTTTTGGAATAAGGATTAAATTGATTCTGGAATTAGTAGAATTAGAATGGGGAGCTTCCAAAGCAGTTACTGATGCCAGAATTAGGCACTCCTGTTGCTATTTATAAACTTATTTATTTTTATTATCATGATCACCTAAGCGATTGACTTCTTGTATCAATTTTAAGTGATTTTATTTGATTTTAGGGAAAAAGAGATATGATTTGTGCCAATTACCCATGTGACTATATTGGTAATTCTTTTTACAGAAATGGCGATCTTTGGAATATTACATTGTGTGGGTAAACTGTCCTTTCCACTAAAAATTGCTTTGCAGGAATCTGTATAGTGTGCTATAATTGCTTGTGATTAGTGGAGTTTTTTTTTTCCCCTTTATGTAAAGGAACAGTCAAAGAGAGAAGGCGGTAGATGAACACTGGGGATTACAAAAATGTGAAACATATATGAATAAGTTATTTGGTAATAAAAAAAAAGAAAGGGCTATTATTTACAGACCATGTTGATGTCAAGTACTAAAGTAGCAGTCTTGATGTGCTCTCTAATCCATTCTCTGGCTAGAGAATGCATTAAATAATCAAGCCAGATTTTTTATGGCATGTTAAAACTTAAAACATTCACAAACTTAATCTCATTGAATCCTCATAAGAATTCAGTACGATAAATAATACAAATTCTCATTTTATCAAAGAGGTAACTGAGTGAAGTTTAGACATGTCATCCTACCCAAACTCACACAACAAGCAAATGATACATGAGAGAGCAGATGGGCTCTACTTCTCAAAACCAACTTCAGGTTTCAGCTATAACATCTTGGCAATTACATTTAAAAGGATTATGCTTACTTCATTGACACCACTCTACTAGAGTTCTTTCTTCTCTTTTGCTTCAAGTAAGATGGCTCAATTCCAAACTGAGTTAACAGACGTTCACATTATGCTAGTCTCCTGTCTACAAAATGTAGTCCTCATCACTTCAAACAAAGATCGAATCTTCACCTTGTTAGTAAGCACCCAAATAGAGTGATCAATTTATAACACTACAGCACAATTTTACTTTATTTTCTTTTACTATGATTAACTACCAGAAATAACAGCTTTAACCATGTAAAATATTGTAGAAAATGGCATTCTAAAATATTGTTGACAGATATATGCAATATTGACATGATGAGAAACATACTCTCATACCACTATTGTATTGGTAATAAGGTCACAAAATCAAAAACAAAGATGAAAATTAACTCAAACATTGAGCACAGAAGCAATGGAATTGTCCTTTGGATAATCTGTTCTTGAGGAAAACTTATCAAAACAATGTTGCCAGGAAAAAAAGTGGGATAATGATAATGGTAGATATGTTGCCTGGTGTGCAAAAATTAATAAAGAAATAAGTCTGTTTTCATCAAATGACATTTGAATTCACTTCAGCGTAATGTACTAATAAAAATAAAGGAGCAACAGCACAGAATGAAAATTATTATTTCTAGACAGATGCTGTCCCACAGCGAGCAACTTAAATAGAAGCAGAAAGCTTTAAAAGAAAGGCAATATTACAGAGTTGTAAATCATTGACTATGATAACATTCAACCATGTCACCAGAGAATTTATGAATTTTTGGGTATATGTGTGTGTTCAATTAGTTAGAACAGTGTTAAACTTTTTTTTTTAGTTTTAAAATTTTTTCAAAGGTAAGAAGGGAAACGTGAAACACTGCAAAATATAATGCGTGATCCATTTGATGTGATTGATGCTCTTATTTAAAGATTTTTTTCTCCAAGTCCTAGTTTAATATCTCCATTCTTTATCACAGAGTAGCATGTTAACATCTTCATTTAAAAAGACAGACCCATTATTGACACTACATGATTAGCATTTGGATGCCTGCATAAACTTCTGGGAGCACAAAAACAAAAGTCTCTTGATACTCTGTGTTCGAGGGCAAGGTTATAGATACTCAAAAGGAATGACCGAAAGAAATCCAAACAAAATATCGATCATGGATTGTTTAATCACTCAGAATGTGGGGATGAAAGATTTTTCTTAGGATGTAAGTCATTAGCCAGTTCGGTACCAAATAGGATATTGAGTAAAATTTTTCACTATTTTCTCAAAATTTCAGTAATTCCAAAACCAAAAATTAAATGCAATATTTTAAAGAGAGTTACTTCAAAACCAAAATTAGGATGAGACTATCACATATTTTCCAAGAGGTTGTATGTACAACCAGCTCCGGAGTCAAGTTTCCAAGGAAAGGTAGAGTGTCCAGCTCTCTAGAGAATGAAGTATTTGTGTTTAGATGGTTTTCTTTCTTGAAACCAGGCTTTGTTTTTTTTTCCCTAATGGTTCGCATATATATATATATATATATAACCTATATAGATATTAATATAGATATACACACATATGTAGAGAGGTAGTACCTTATATATATATATAACATATATATTGCCTATATATATTAGATATGTGTACTACCTATATATATACTGCCATATATATGGTACCACTATATATATGTGTACTGATATATATATATATATGTATATATATATATATGTATATATATATGTAGAGAGAAAATAAAAATTAGACAAAAATAAATTCCTCTCTTCAGGTTGTTGAAACACAAATATCATAGGTTCAGTGCTTATAAGGGTGACTTATAAGCAAAAGAAATTTAACTCCCAATAGCCTAGAAGCTGGGAAGTCTGAAAGCAAGATGACAGCTGCGTCTCAGAGAAATGCTTCCTAGTTCATGTCTCTGTAAGCTCATATGGAGAAAGGGAACTTTCCAGGTTTCTTAGTTCTTTATAAAGACACTAATTTCAACCACCAGGCTCTATCTCCATGACCTGAATGCCTCCGAAAGTCTCCACCTCCAATCTCCATCACACTAGGGATGAGATCTCAGCCTGTTCATCTTGGAGGAGACACAGACTTTCATTCTAAGCAGATGATCAGTTTAGGACATTCAAAATTCAAAAACAAGAATTCAGAATGATGACAGAAAATAGAATGGAGGACATCATCAAAAAATACTTCAAAATATATGATGGGCAATTTTTTTAAAGTGAATTTTATGGGTAAAAAATTAAATCACATAAAAATTAATAAATCACAATTTCTAAGTGCCAAAGAAGTTTTCAAAATAGATTCACAGCAAGAGAAGAGACATTTATATTGTTGGAATAAGACATGTGTCGTATGTATGTGTGTGTGTATATACAATGGATCAAAAATGTGAGTGGCTGGTTATCATTAACACTATTGACAACAACAACAAAAAACTAGAGCAAAGACTTCAAAACCATAATTGGAAATTATAACTTCCAATTTATAATTTAACTGCCAACACCAAATCAAGATAAATGTAAGAATAGCTTTATATAACCTAAGTGCTAAAAATTTGCCTGTTTTGCACACTTCTGCACAACTAATGGGTGGCAAGTATTCCTAAGAAGGTGATTCCAAACCCCCAAGGTGGTTTGTAAAGACCAAAAGCAAATAGTCCAGATTGAAGCAGATTACTTTATGGGGATGTTTTCTTCAAAAAGACTAAAAGTGGAACACATATTGTTTATAAAAGCATTGAGATTGAATTTTTATTATTTAGTGAGAATTTGGGATGAACTTGTTATAAGGAAAATAACAAGAAAAGAATTTTATGGATGATGAAGATTACATAAGAAAGGTAAATGATCAGGGTACATTACACAAATCACTTTTATATGATCAGAAAAGTATAAATTCTTAATGTTGATGGACCTAAAATTATAACATAGCTATCTTGGGAAGATGAAAGGAAGGAAAGTTTACCTGTGATGGACAAAGATGTAGATAAAATGTATCTAAATTTTCCATTTGGGGAAGTAAATCAATATAGAAAGATCAAGAATTAACAGCATAATCAAGTTATTTAGAGGCATGGAATTGACTACAAAAAGACATAACTAAATGAATGAAAGTTGGCTGCTTCTGGAAAACAGGAAGTGGTAGAGGACATCAATCGCAAGAGTAGGCAATGTTTTATAAAAAACTCTAAAACACTTATCCTAAACTACATAAGTGGGACTTTAGGAAAAATCAAAAGCTTTAAAAAAGAGAGATATTTTATTCGCTGCCTGTGTGAAGGGGAAGTGACCTTTTGTTTCCTGACTAGATGTCTGTCTTGGAGGGAGAATTGCTAGTCTGTACCTTTGCCTGACTGAACTGGGGGAAGTTCAAGGCCAAAAGAAAAGAAGGTAGCCAAGTGGAGCAGCCAGCAGCATTGGTATGGCAAAGAGACAAGGGGTGCCTAGTCTACTAATCTTCTACCTGTAGGAATTACCACAAATCTGGTGGTTTAAAACTGATTTACATTTCTAATTTGCAATTTTATACTTCTATAGGTAGATCCCTTACAAGGATCTCCTTAGGTTAAAGTCAAGGTGTCAGTAGGACAATCTTTCCTTCTAGCAACTCAAGGAAAGAGTCCACTTTGCCTTGTCCAAATACCAGAGGTCATCTGCATTCTTTGGCTCCCAAACTTCTTCCACCTTCAAAGCCAGCAGTGACTGGCTGAGAATTTCTCCCATCATAGTAAACTGACCTAATTTTCTGCCTTCCTAATTTTTAGTCACTCTGTGATTGCATCAGTTCCACCCAGATAATCCAGGATAATCTCTCTTTTAAGGTCAACTGGTTATCAACCTTAATTCTGGCTGCATCCTTTATTCCTTCTAGTCATGTACCATGATGTAGTCATAGATTCTTAGGCCTAGGATGTGAAAACAACCTGAGTGCTTAAGGACAGAGGAGTTGATTAGGAAGTCAGGGTATATATATATATATATATATATATATATATATATATATATATATATATATATATATATATTCCATATATATATTCCATTGAGTATATATATATATATATATATATATATGGAATGGAATGCTGCTCTGTCATAAAAAATGAACTTTTGCCTTTTGGCCAAAACATGGATTGGATAGGGTTATATTAAACAAAGTAAATCAGAGGGAGAATAATACCAGTTGCCATTTTTCTTACATGTGGGATATATAGAGAAAGAAATCAAAAGCTCAGGCAAAGCAAAGCAATAACAAGCCCTAGAAATCTGACTATGGAATTGAAATTACAAGATGGGAAAGGGAAAGGGAGAAAATAAATTTGGGAGAGGATGGGAAGGAGTCTGGTGGGGGCTAGGGTGCTTGATGTTTGGTGTGCTGTGATGACATGCATCTAAGAAGATGTGATCATATGCCCCTGATTCATGTACATTGTTATAAATCAATATTACCTCAATCAAAAAAAAATAGAGATGAGAAACCTTTTACTGTGTAAGAAGAGTTTTGAATTTATACAATATTGACATTGTAGACTTGAAAAAAAAAATTGCTTGCAAAAATGTGTGGAACCTGTTCAAGATACAATCAAGCAGGAAAAAGTAGTTTACAAAATAGTGTTGAGAAAAGTTAGTAGAATAAATAATTTATATTTTTACCTCTATGAATTTTTATTGCTCAGTAATATCTTCCAAAATTTGGAGAGCCAATTCAATTTGCATGTAATGTAGATTTCATTAGTTTTGGGGAGTACAAAAGAGACGAACATGATGTCCCTCATCTCAGCTTAAGGACTGTGTTCTTTCCTTAGGCTCGTTATTTATTTCTAGCATTAGTTCTTTTAAACTCTATTTTCCCCCCTGTAGAATGAAGGAATTGTGGTTCAAGTTAAAAGCACTTAAATTGTTTTTCATTTTCTAAACAGTGATAGAATGAGTTGTATTGTTACAAATACAAGCTATGAGCTTGTGCTTTCATGATCTAACAGTGTACAAGTGTAATAAAAATTTTCTCTTCAAAGGTGAACAGAATAGGAAAGAGTAAGAGAAGTGATTTGTTTTTGTAATAAAACTATTTGCCTTGCTGTCATATTCAGTCCTTCATCTTATTCATCCACCCTCTTCAACCTCCTACGGAAACCTTCAGGGAAGGAGCAACATCTCAAAGATTAATGCAGGGTATAGATTAACGTTTTGTGAGCTGTTTCAATTCTAACAATGAAGATTTACATATTTTTTCCTGGAAGAGTTTAGAATAGCTTTTACCATTCAGAACCTAAGAAAAGATAGCAAAAACAATTTTAAACCATTATGCAGTCATAAAATAGCTTACTTTATTGATTTTGAGCCTTTTCATATCTTTCTGGTTCTTTCACTTCTATGTAGGACAAATCTCTATTCTTCTATGTTCTTCCATATTTTTCTATATTCTTCTATTACTCCTCTGTATATCCCTTTATGCATACCGGAAAGCCAATGATCTTGAAGGGAAGTGATATATCTGCATGGAGAAGTTCACATTAACAGTGCAAAATTTATCAGAAACTACTTTCTTTGAAATTGCAAGAATATCCATGGAGGAGCTACCAGAAGCTCAGTCAAGATGGACTGCCAAATGACAACATCTTAGGGGGTTATGCTGGAAGGTCACCTGAACCCTAAACAGTCTTCAAGTGAACAGTCTAAAAGTGAACAAGAAATAAATTTTTGTTTGATCAAGTCACTGGTATTTTAATTTTCTTTAATGCTTCATAAATAACCTAGTTCATACTACTGATATATTTACTTTGTACTAAACCTACTTTGTTTTTTGTTATTTTAATTTTCCCTCATCTTCAGAAACTTTTTCATCTTTTTAAACAGTTAGTTGATATTCAAATTTTAATTTGCTAAGTATACATTTATGAGGTTGTAGTGGTATAAGTATTATGAAGAATCAATTTCATTGGAATACTGAGCCAGTGGGAACTCTGTCAATTCAGTTGCAACCACGGGTGCTCCCTGGGTGATATAGTAAGCTCTGGGCCACTTCTGCTTGAGAAAAAAGCTTCCTATGGCTACTCAATCCTGAGTATGTATGTAGAAGAGCATGTGTATAGAAAAGCATGTATATAGAAGAACTCAAGAAGCACAAAAAAACTCAGTTTCTGATTCTAACTCCACCACTATAAGTTTTTGACTGAATAATATTCTGCTATTCGGACACTAAAAAACATCTGCAAAATATGGAAATATTATATACAATTTGAATTTTGAAAGAAATTAAAGATAATAATTGCAAAAATATCTTGCATAGAGTCAATTGCCCATAAAGGCTGAATATTATTATTAGTATGTTTTATTTTCCTGATAAGGTTTTGCAAATTAACTAAAAATAAGAGACTTTAGAGAAGAAAATATGTCCTAATAGGGTCTCTTTATTCTTCTACCTCAATGTCTTTTTCCTTTTACCTCTACAGTGATAACTTAAATTCTTTCAGGTGCTAGTTCTATGATATATCTAATTAGGAAACTATAGAGCAATACAAATCAGTATTCTCAGGTTATAAATAATCATTTTAGGGAGTAGAAAGCAAATTTGAATTTCTAGAATGACATTTATTCCATATTATATGCTCTTCATGTTACTGCCTTTTGACATAGGACAAGTTGCGTCCAGTGTACTACGCACTAGGAAAACAAAGGAGAAACATGTTTACAACCATAGAAGCTACCTGGTCTGAATTCAGTAAGGGATGAGTTAGTACTTATGTGTCTTTAGGGAAAGATAGTGTAGATTAATAATCAAATATATAGGTTTACAAGGTCTATCACTTATGACCTGTGTTCCTGAACAAATCATATTTGCTTCAGCTTTCCTATGAGAGAGAAAGTGGTGGCAATCTTATTCATATCATAAGTTTGCTAAAGAAATGTCAACTGCAACACCATTAGAACAAACCTTGGAGTCTAATAAAGTGCTACATATGCATAGTTATAGTCGCTGCTTTAATTGAAAAGATACAGTCAGATTTCCATAATTAGTTTTCTAGAATGTAGGCTTATAACAGCTGCACTACTCTATATTGTATCATTGAGTTATATCTTTTTCTTAAGAGATTAAATAGAGAATCTTTTAAAGCTATGGGTCTCTTCAGCTTCTACTTCTATTTCAAGAATAGGACAAGTTGTCCAGGCATAATGTAAGTATGAGTGGATATTTTGAGAGAATGGTCCATGGCAAATACTCCAGAAATACAGCTGGAAATACAGTTATTTCAAAATTTGAAATAACTAGAATAATTAAAGGTTACATTGCTGTTGGAAAGATCATGGAAAGTTTGAAGTCCCCAGGCCTAACTGGTGTTCTGTATAAGTGGAATCAGCAGAGGAAGAGTTAAAGGTGAAGGAAGAGGAAAGAACACATTTTAAGGAGCTGAGAGTGAAGATTTCTAGACCTGTTAGTTACACTGACTCTTAAAGAACAAAAACCATGGAAGAAGTCCCAAGTCTAGGCAAACCTGTTGTGAGTGGCCTAAATCTGTTATCAGAAAAGCCAATCAGTAAGTTAAGGGAACAGTGATGCAGCTTCATCTTTGGTTCTGAGTTTGTGTTGGGATGCTGACAGAGGGGCATCAAGGATGCAAGTGGATATTTTGCATAACCCTCTGGAGACTTGTTCTAAGAAGGCAAGCTTGACCATGGTAATTTTATTAGGCACTGAATATAAGCCAGGTCCACTAAGTATATAAAGAAGTGTTAATAAAAGCAGGATGGAATTTAAGAATAAGCTGTAAGTTCGGTGATCAATTAGATGGGGTTGATGGAGAGGAAGGAATCAAGGACAATTTGGGTTTTGTGGATTATAGAAAGCATCTCTTTTATTCCTTTGGGAAAATCAAGAATTTTTAGTTCTAGGTGCAATATACTTGTATGAATATAACATTTTACCTTTTTAAGCTCACTAATAATGGAGTAAGGAGGTCAGAAATGGTTTGAAGAGAAATTGGGAGGTAAGGAAAAGTAGGTAATTATAGTTGACACAATGGAATAATGAAGAGACACCTGATACTATACATATATTCAGAAGCATGGTCAAGAGAAGAATTTTTTAATAAATATTTTCAGAATATGGTAGAATATCATGAAATACAGATGGAAAGAAAGGATGATCCAGTTAGTGGATTCAGATCAAGCTTGAAAGAATGAACATTTAGCAAAAGAAGGAAAAAGTTACTATCTGGACTTGGTGGGAAATAAGTTTCTCACAGAAAAGAAGAGCTTGTTCTGGGTGGCCTGAAATCAAATGGAGGCAATTATAAAGAGATAGTATCTTGGCTACAAATAATGGTGAGCATAATGGTTTTTAATGTCAAAAGTACAATGGATCATCTAGGGTGGTTATTTCTGACTAGACAGGAAATTGCTAAACCAACATTTGGAAAAAAATGCTTATCCACTAGAAATAAAGCCCCTCATTTCAATGTCTCAGTGCAATGCTGATTCTCTGATATCTAAAAATTTGTTTTTCACATTGGATTTCTGCCCAAATATGATCCTGGACATCTTAAAAGAGTCTGGAGATCAGACATACACTGATTTTAAATTAATCTGTAGAACAACTTTAAATCCCACACTTTTCTCTGATGAAACAAGGGGGAAAAGTGTTTTTATCTATAAATGACAAGGACATGAAAGTACCAGTAAACTCAAATTTAGCCAGAGGATTTTGCAAAACAATACACATTTCCTTGAAATTTACTTTAAAAATAAAGTTCAGATCATGGTTTTCTGGGGGAAGAAAAATTTGGCTCCATTAATACATTTCTTGATAAAGATAGTGCTGGGTGGGGAGAAGGAAGCAGAAGGTGGGGATGTTGAAATTATCAGTTATTAGTTTGTGACCAGCACAGTGTAGACTAGAAATCACCTCTCTCATTCTAAGGAATACAATTTTACTAAACACAACTAGTAATTATCTTAATACAGCCAACAATTAACAATATAGTACAATGCTGAATTACAAGAGCTCTCCAAATAACAGCTCTGGTTAGACATTGATTAATTTCTTTTGAATAATGCTTTAGAAACTTTACAATTACTAGTGTTAGTTCCTGTTTACTGGTATATATATTCTATACTAGTGCTCACTTTAAGAAGATTTCTCTGGTATTGAGCAAGGACTAAATAGCATGAGTACTCAAAGCAGTGCACACTGTAAGAAAGCAGGTATAATTTTCTGTACAAGAGCAGAGGCAGAACAAGGTGCAGGATGGGAGACTGGGAGGAAGGAAGGACACTGTATCTAACAATAAGCATTTACAAAATCTAGAGCAACTTTTCCAGGGCAACATCATGACTCTGGCATGGATTATGGTTATATAATATGACATGAGTCTTAAGGATCACTAGTTTCTTTTCTACATTATTTGACATCATAATAAAATATTGTTAGCAAAATATTCTGAAATCAACAAAAGCTTCTTTTGTTGGACAAACTAAAGTCATTCTGACTGGCTAACTGAGGGTCTTTTTGGTTTGTAGTTACACTTACATATATCTATCAAGATAGGAGAGAAGGATAAAAGGAAAATTAACAATTGGAGAATCTTGATGAATATACAGAAATTCTTTGCATTATTCCTATAAGTTTTTCATAAGTTAGAATTATTTCAAATGAAAAGTTAAAAATATGATAATTGAAATGAATACCCTGACTCAAAAATGGGCAAAAGATTTGAATAGACGTCTCACTAAAGAAGATACTCAGATGGAAAATAAGCATCTTTCAGGGCTGATGTTCCATATCCTATGTCCTCAGGGAAATCCAAATTAAAACAACAGAGAGATATCACTGCAATTTTATTACTCTATTGTTTAATTTCCACACACTAAACATCAAATGCTGACAAGGATATCGATATATGAGAACATTCATTCACTGCTGATGAGAATGTTAAATGATATAGCCAGTGTAGAAGACAGTTTTGTGGTTTCTAGAAAATTAAAATACTTATTCCATGATCCAGTAGTCAAAGAAACTGAAAGCCTATGTCTACTCTTAAACCTGCACATGGCTATTTATAGTAGTTTTATTAGTAATTACCAACTTGGAAAGCAACCAAAATGTCCTTCAGCAGACGAATGGATAAAGTGTGGCAAATTCAGAAAATGGCATATTATTCAATGCTAAAATGAAATGACCTAGCAAGTCATGAAAAGATGTAGAGAAGTCTCAATGTATCTGATCAAGTGAGAGCAGGCTGTTCGGGGAGACTACATCCTGTATTATTTTGCAATTAAATGATATTCTGGAAAGGCAAACAGATCATTGGAAAAAGATCAGTAGTTTCTATGTTTTAGGGGAATACAGTAGACTTTGGTAGACTTTATGAGAGCATAGAGGATTTTTTAGCAAATGCAATCATTTGGTTCTATAATGCTGAGTTTATGTTAGCACACAATCCTCGAAAACTAAAGAATGTAGAAGACCATGAGTAAACCCTAGTGTAAACTGTGCATTTGGGATAACAGTGATGTGTCTCTACAGGTTGAATTGCAATAAATGTCTGACTATGGTGAGAAATGCAGGCAGAGGAGGAGGGAGTGTGTGTCACATCAACCTTTCTGCTCTCACTTAATTTTACATAAAACCAAAGCTGATTTTAAAAAATAAAGTATTTTCAAAATATCAAAACACTTTTTAAATGGGTGCATTGATTCAATAAAAAGTTTAGTTCAAGACAAAAAGAGACTTGAGAAATCTGATTAATATACTTAATTTTAATCACATACAAAAATGAGCCTTATATGAGGGATATAAGGAAACCAAGCAAATGGACATGAAAAATTAAAACTGTCAACAGAATTGAAGCATAGAGCAAGAGAGGAGGAGGAGGGTAAAATTGGGGAAGTGATGGGCACAAGAGATTAAGATGGTTATGGGTGATAAGGTGGTGGGAGAACCTCAGGATAGCCAATGATGTGTGTGTGTGTATATATATATATATATATATATATATATATATATATATATATATATATATATATATATATAATAAAAGGAAAGGCTTATCCTCACAACAAACAAAAATTTCCAAAGATAGCATTATAGCAACATAATATTTAAGAGGACACCTAAGATCATTTCCATGATGACACATTATATTTTTAAAAGATTGCCTACAACAAGATTTAAGTCATGTTTACCCACAAGTAATTTTTGAAGCTTATGGATTTTTTTCTAACTACCATTTTTAAATTAAAAATATATGAAAGGGGCAAGAAGGTTATTTTACTAATAAATAGAAGGAAAATAAGCCTGCATCTTATACTATGCAACATATTCCTGATCTGGGAAAAGAATCTTTCCTATCTTTTCTTGCACTTCTATCTTTTTTTTTTTTTGCATTCCTTAATAAAATTTTATCATAGAATTAAATACTTTGTAGATAAGAATTTTACTGCTTTTATCATCATCCATGATACATACTAAGAGGCTAAGTGTGTAACACGCCGTGGTGCCTCTCAAACACAATGATGTCTCCTTTACAAGGGCTCAATGCTATATCACACTCAATCTGAACCTATCAAAGAGATTGTCCCACCTGTTTAGGCCAGATACTAGGAAAAGGTAGTAATTAGCTTTCTAACTCAATCCCTAGGGGTTATGGGAGCAAAGATGCAGGTTGATGCAGTTAAGAGTGAATTCCTTATTAAGTAGAAAGTTTACTAGCAGGATAATTCAAATAAAGTTTGTCTGTGCAGAAAAGAAAGTCACTCATCAGTTTTTTAGAAATTTCACTGCAAGAATCTGGGTGCCCTCATGACACAAGATGCCATTACATCAATACAAGAACACATAGGAACGTATGAAATATATGAACAACATTTGCAAGGTACAAACACCAGATTAATTTGTCTCACAAGCTAAAATACATGACTTCAAGTAAATTGATCTGTTTTTGATGAGCACCCTAACATTACAAAAACCATATTTTATTCTAACGAAGTGATGGTTGCTTTCTAAAGCAAAACGTTTAGTTGAGTCAACCTAATAACTTTTGCTCAGTTTTCAATGACAGTGAATGAGACTGAGCAGCAAAGTATGAGTCAAACAAGAGCAGTTTATAGCTGTTGTAGATTAAGAGGCACACTTCCCCTTTAATTTCATGTTTTATTCAGTGATTATATGGTCCTCTGTAGTCTCCTAGCACTTCCACTGAATGTAAGAGTGAAACAGATTCCTCAGAGAAAACACTTTCCTTCCCCCATCTGCTCTATCTTTATTCATGTTAGGAACACTTTGGCAGTAACTTGCAGAGTGAGGAAACTGATGGAAAACCATTGACATTTCACAACCACAAAAGAGTAAATCTGACTTCAGATAACCCCCAGACCTACCGAAGATTAACAAATCAATATGGTACATCAAGTTTGAAATGAATTTCAGATAAACAATGATTTTTGAAAAATATAAATATGCCCCCAATATGGCATGGATGCACTAAAAATTATTTTTGTTTTAGCAGGTATTCATTAAATTTCTTCATTAAATTCAGTGCTTCATAGTGTGCTAAAATTAAGTTATCAAAATTATTCATTATGTGTATTCATTAGACTTAGTACATCATAGTGCACTAAAAGTTATTCTGTACTAAAAATTTTTCATTGTTTATCTGAAACTCAAATTTAATGGAGCATCCTGCATCTAATCTGGCAATCTTCCCCCAAACCATTTCATGCTTTCTCTTCTTTTAGAAAGTGAGTTCCTTTCTGGTAGGGCTGGAATAATTTATACTTGAATGGTCAGCCCCTAAAGCAATGCATGGTATACAATGGGTGCACAATAGAAATGCGTTGGAAGAATGAATAAATGCGAAGAGCAAATTTTTTAAAAGTGATGGCTAGATGAACATTCTCAATGAAGGCATGTCATTTCACAGGTTTGTAACTCAAATGTCTAATGTTTATTGATCAGGTAACGTCTTGGAAATTATCACAACTACAGTAAAATTTTAGATACGACCTTTTTTGATGATGGTGCCTTTCTAAGGCCACCTCTCCACCCACACCTGGCTAACTGCAAATGACCAAAAACCTCCTGGGTCTCCCAATCCATCACCCACTCCAAACTATCAGCTCCACACTGGATGAGAATCCAAGTCAGCTTCCTCTAGTGTCATTCGATCCCATAAAAATGGTTGCAATGCTGCTCCCAGGAAAACGCTCAATGCAACCTGAAGACATGTTCCAGATAGTTTTTGTGCTTTCCCAGGTGAAATACGGTACTCTTAACAATGGAAACCAAAATAGCAGAAACCAAAGACTCCATCTTCCCTGTGTACTGGAATTACTAATTTCAAAAATTTGTGATCTAAGGCAAAAGATTAATCTCTGATGTCACTTTTTGCCAGGTAAGAGGTGAGGTAGCGTGGCATTTGTAGTTATTGTTGAATGATTCTGGCAGATTAGTGGAATAGCCTGATAATGGTGATGTGGAACTATGCATTTCCCTGTGGAGATCAAACTTCCAAGACCTATTGTTCTTGGAAGATTTTTGTATTTGTATTTGTTTTTGTGACTCTCTCTTGAATTTTATTTCAGGTACAAACTGTTCCTCAAGGAAATAAGTGTTTACTATAGCCTGATGCTCTCAGACTGTTCAATCTTAATTCACGCTGTTTTTTTATAGATATATATTTTTATTTATATATAAATTTCACAACTTTGTAATCTCAAGGGTTTGCCCCCCTCCCTCCCCTCCCTTCCTCCCCTTTCCCTCCTGTTCATAGTTGTGCATTTCATTTTGGTACTTAGCTTGTTTTGACTTTCCTCAAGGCTTTTATTTATTTATTTTCTTTTTTTTTTTTTCACTATATCCCATACATTAGTGAAACCATTTGGTTTCTGTCTTTTTCTTTATGGCTTGTTTCTGCTAATATGATTTCTTCTAAATGCATCCATGTTGTTATGAAGTCGTCCAATTTTTCATTTTTAATTGATGAGTAATATTCCATCGTGTATATATACCACATTTTTTTCATCCAGTCCTCTGTTTTGGGGCATTTAGGTTGTTTCCATGACCTTTCACACTGTTTTTATAGCAAGACACCCAATTCTTTCATCTTTTTATAGCATGACACCCAATTCTTGTCCCCCAATTCCCTAACATCAACTCTATTCATAAGTCTTTTCCATTAACTGTACATCTATACTTTTACTGCTTACTTGAGTCCATATTAAGCACTTCATCTTACAACTTAGTGCATTTTTAGTCTATATGCACTTCTGCTATGCTAGCAAAAAATGTTTTGAGTGGAAACGCAAATGAGCAATAATCAAGCCCCATTATAATTCCTGTAAAAATCTTAACATTTCTCTTTCTATTCATGGCAAGATGGGATTAAAGGCCAATTGCTTAATGTTGATATGTATTCATGAATAAGTATCTGGATGGGTTCAAAATTTGTTATTACAAGATTATAGTGAGTTCCCAAAGTAATAGCAAATTACACCATTAGATCTGCACATGTCATCTTGTGTTTGAAGACTGTGGATATTAGTGAGAATGAGTAGTAACACATGAAATACGTTCAGAAGCCAATCTCGTACACAATGAACTGTCCTTAAAATTTGAAAGCTAAATTAATATTTTTGAGGCAATAGTGGAGCACTGAAAGAGATGCTGTTTAGAGAACCTGCAAAGAAAAAAATGGTTGTGAAGAACACAAGGGATCATTCCAGAACTTGACTTTCTGTGCATTAAATAACCAATTAATTCCAAATTAGGTCACATAAAAGTAGGAAAATGTACGAATACAGAAATATATACAACGGAAAAATCTTTGAAAAGTGCATGAAATTTAAGCAGACCAAGAAAGACATCACCAGTTACATTATTGTCCTTTCATTTTGGCTTCAAATGAATGGAACTAGTATTTAAGGAGCATCTATTGATTATTTTTTGTCTTTGTGCTGGGAACTGGGGTTATTTTAGCAAAGGCAAACTCCTACTACCAAGACGCTCACAGCTTAGCTACACAGACCACCACAGAAACAAACACGCAGAGCGAGGCATTTCCAGCTCTGAAACAGAAGGCATGTCTTCTATTTCTTTTGTATATCTTTCAATCAATCAATTAAAATCTTTTTCTGTGCCCCCTGAGCGAGGATGAACTTGAGCAGTTCCAGCGAGGAGGTGATTTGCAGAGTTACCCCGGGCAGCTGTGCACAGCAGGACGGTTGGGTTGGATTCTGGGAGAAGGGGCAGGGTCTCCTTGGGTACAATCGGGATGGGGATTATTTGCAGTCAACTGCCCTAGAGGTAATGGGTTCTGGAACTACTTTAGTGATTTGGGAAATGGAAAGAAAAGGAAGAGAGGAACTCCCGCTCCTCCAGCCCCCCCCCCACACACACACCACTTTCTGTTTGGACCCACTTAGCATCTACAGGGAAGACAACAATGACATGAAAACCATTTCCAGAGGTGAAGCTTAAAGGTCAATTTCTGGCTGCGCAGGACAATGGGGGGGGGGGGGGGG